>LOEQ01007594.1:52611-65464 GCA_001685075.1 Bramus lutescens | reverse complement strand
GGCTGCTCTGACAGAGATTTTTAAACATTTTTAAAACGTAGCATATATGAAAAAAGGAATATATGAAAACTGCAGGATGAAGAAGTCTAATAGTATGTGGTATTTTGTATAGTCAATAAGCAATTAGAAAGTACAGTGTAAAAAACTCGGTTCCTAGCAGTATGGGTATGGGGAACGTGAGCACAGAAAGCGGGTGGGGGAGAAGGACAGAGGGAGAAAGCATCTAGCCACTATAGTATAACAGCTGCCAAAGCAGGAGTATCAAGCAACTCCTATTCAAATTGAGCCTTTAAAAACCAGGAAGAGAAAAACAAAACAGGAAGCGATGCCACAAGTTTGCCAGCCAGCAAAATCAGTATAACATATATGTCTCATAACTTCATTGTTGTTCAAGTTCACTTGGTAAAGCTACTAGAAGTCTAACAAAGGTTTTACCATCCTCAGGGAGAGAAGCGAAGGAAAACCCGCCAATTCTAAAAGAAGTTAGGAAAGACAAGTGTGAGGAGCCATCAGCTTCATATGCTAAATGCAAATTAGGAAACTTAGACATGGAAATTTTAGGTCATACAGAATGCACTCCAGAGGGACACTGCCTCAAAGAGACTTAGTGAGTTCTTCCTGAGGGATTCACTGGGAATAAGACCCAGGGAGGCAAAGATATGCAAATATAAACATGCACCATCAAGAATTGTGGAGGAGGGGCTGAGAAGCTCAAATACTTATTTTATAAGAGCTCCTGAAGACCATCAAAGAATTAGTAAGAAGAAAGAAACCGAACAATAGTGGCTAAACATTTTAAATGAAGAAATACTTTTAGATTAAAAATACATCCTGAATTCTTTCCATATTAACTGAATAATAAACTGGATCCATTAGACACATTAGATGTCCAAGAGAGCCGAGCGGTGGTGTCGCGCGCCCTTAATCCCAGCACTCAGCGGCAGAGATAGGCCGATCTCTGTGAGTTCGAGGTTAGCCTGGTCTACAAGAGCTAGTTCCTCGACAGCCAGGGCTGTTACATAGAGAAACTCTGTCTTGAAAAGAAAAATCAAAACAAACAAACAAAACCCCAAAATAACAAAAAAAGAAGTTCAAGAGAAGAGGAAGGTTTGAAAGTCCTCAAAAGAAAAATGTTAGGTTTCTGACAGAAGACAGTCACTACCAACAGCCAACTTCTCACAGAGTAAAAGAAACTAGAAGACTAAGGAGTTAAGCTCAAGGTCCTAACTTTGAGCCAGACATGGTAGACATGTTTTGAATGTCAGCACTTGGGAGGCAGGAGGCTCATTCATGAGGCCAAGTCTGTTCTACATAGTGAGTTACAGGGCCGTCAGGATTACATAGCAAGACCCTCTCTCAAAAAAAAAATAGAAAAAACAAACAAACAACACCCCCCACAATAAAACTAAATGTGCTTGCTTAGAATTTTAAGTCCAGCTTGTCACAGAACACAGATTGACATTAGTCTGTATGTCACAGAACACAGACTGACATTAGTCTGTATGTCACAGAACACAGACTGACATTAATTACTCTGTATGTCACAGAACACAGACTGACATTAATTACTCTGTATGTCACAGAACACAGACTGATATTAGTCTGTATGTCAAAGAACACAGACTGACATGATAGAGCATAACACTCACAGTAGAAACAGCAGCTATGAGCAAGAGCCCAGAATATAAGCAACAGAGAGTGAAAAAAGAAAATAGTGCATTGAAAAATGAAATATGTTTCTGGAAGGATTATATATATAATATATTAGAGAATATTATATATATTAGAGAATATTATATATATANNNAACAAAGGTGTGGTGGCATGTCCTACATAGCTAGTTCTAGGAATGGAGGCAGGAGGGTCAAGAGTTCAAGGTCATTCTTGGCTAGGACAGTTGGGCTACATTAGACTCTGTCTCAAACAAACAAACAAACAACCCAAAACATAGAGAAACAATTGTTAAATCTGAAAAATTTGAGGAGAAAGGTCAAATCCACTACTATTTAAGCAACACAAGCATTATTTTAAAGGTGCACCTGGGACTGGTCAGCTGACCGTCTCACCCTGAGTTGAGATTTTTGAGAGTAGCCCCTTACAGACTTTTTGAGATCCCTTATGTGGGGAAAAGTTAGGGTTGGTAGAAAACAGCTGCACGTGGGTTTACAGGGGTGAGATATTTGGCTGTTAGGAAGAAAACATTGAAAGGTTAAGTGTGTAGGTTTGTATAAAAATAGCCCCCATAGGCCACAGGCCCACTATTGGGAGATGTGGCCTTGTTGGAGGAAGTGTGTCACTAAGGAGTGGGCTTTGAAGTCTCCAAAGCTCAAGCCTGAGTAGTGTGTCTGTCCCTCTCACTTCCTGTCGCCTATGGGTCCCGATAGAGAACTCTCGGCTCCTTCTCCAGCACCGTGTCTGCCTGCATGCTGCCATGCTCCCTGCCATGGCAATAATGCACTAAACCTCTGGAACTGTAAGCCAGCCCCAATTAAAGGTTTTCCTTAGTAAGAGTTCCCGTGGTCATGGTGTCTCTTCACAGCAAAAGAAACCCTAACTAAGACAGTAAGAATAAGAGCAAGAATATACATCATGTGGAAGGAGAGTCACAGATCATGGGGTAAGGTGGCCTCGGGTATAGCTCAAAGAATCTTGAAAATATATTTTGCAAGGCAAATGACAGTTATCATGGGGTCATGAGTTCAGCAAGGCAAAGGGTAGTCATAGATCATTGGGTCACAAGTTCAGTGAAAGTTGAAAAACATGTTTTGCAGGGTACATTAAGTTTAGGAGACAGAAACTTATTCTTATAAGGTATGGGGACTTAATAACCATGTGGTTCCGGTTCTGGTTTCATACAATGACCAAAAGAGTTGTGTTGGGAAATTAAAGAATGTTAAGAATATCATATTCTTAGAGAAGTTTTAAACAAGTTTGCAAGGTACTAGTGACATTTCTCTTTTTGTTTTTCTTTTCTTTTCGTTTCTTTTTTTTTTTTTGAGACAGGGTTTCTCTGTGTAGCTTTTGGAACCTGTCCTAGAACATGTTCTGTAGACAAAGCTGGCCTTGAACTCACAGAGATCCACCTGCCTTTGCCTCTTGAAAGCTGGGATTGAAGGTGTGCACCACTGCCACTCAACCGTGAGTTTCTAATTAAATATGTACACTGAAAATTAAGCACAAGGGTTGGAGAGTTGACTCGGTGACTAAAGAGCACTGACTGCTCTTCCACAGGACCCGGGTTTGGTTCCCAGCACCCATATGGTGGCTCCCAACTGTCTGTAACTTAAGTCTCAGGGTTTCTGAGGCCCTCTTCTGACCTTCAGGGTCATCAGGTACACTCATGGTACAAAGATATGTGCAAGGAAAGCATTCTTCTTATACATGTAAAAAAATAAGCACTTGGGAGGCAGAGGCAGGCAGATCTCTGAGTTTGGGGCCAACCTGATCTACAGAATGTGTTCAAGGCCAGCCTGGCCTACAGAGCGAGGTCCAGAATAGCTAGGGGTACACAGAAAGCCTGTCTTGAAAACCCAAGAAAAAATATTATTAATATAGTATAATATTCACTACATCAATACTGGTAGAAAAAAAAGATTAAAACATCCTAAAAATATTTTTGACAGAGAACAGGCAAGAATTAAACAAGGGAAAATGGATAAAGGGGGGAGGGGAAACTCCAATCTGGGAGGTGGTAGTTGTTGGGCCTAGTGCTGAGACCTGGAGGTCAGGAGCAGGCTTGGGGTGGGTGAACCACAGTGGAGTGCTTCTGCAAAAGCTACAAAGTTGCACTCTGGGTTTAGATACTCCTGGTAGGAACTGCTTCTGCCACGGTGAATAGGTGTTGCTGGGACTGGCTCACAGCAACAGCAAGCAGACAGGAAGTCACACAGGAAGTAGACAGGAAGTCACAGGAAGTGAGTATATAAAGCAAATAGCTTCTTGTCCTGGGGACTTACAAAGCTCTCCAGGTGCCCTGCTGACAGAGCGAATGTGGAACCATTGGCAAAGGAGAGTGTCACACACAGTGTGTTTGGGTGGAAAAGACAGTGAATCTGTGAATAATAGTCCCCCACTCTGCTTGTGTAGCACTTGTCAGTGGATTGTCACCTTGGCTTTGCTCAGGTGACAAGGAAACACTCAACCCCAGAAGTTACAGCACATATACTAAAGCCTTTCATCAAGGGCCTCTCCAGCTTCTTCTCTACCCTGAATTTCGACATTTGCTTGTAGCCACAGAAAAGCTTGAAGACAGGAAAACTCTGGAACTCACTCTCCAGCCTCCAAGTAGGCAGGGATGATGTCAGCATGATAGGATGTTGTGGGGATGTAAAAATGACAACTGTGGGGGTCTAGAGATATGGCTCACTGGTTAAGAGCACTGCCTGCACTTCTAGAGGATCTGAGTTCAATTCCCAGCACCCAGTGGTAGCTTACAGCCATCTGTAACTATAGTTCCAGGGGATCTGTTGGCCTCTTCTGGCCTCTCAGCTACTATGTACACAAATTGTGCACACACACACACGCACACACACACACACAGGCACACATACAGGCATACACACACACAGGCACACACACAAAGGCACACACACAGGTACACAAACAGGCAGGCACACATATAGGCATATACACAGGCACAACATTTATACACATAAAAAAATAAAAAAGGCAAATATGTTAACTAGTGTCAATACCCGGACATACTTATGTAACATAAATAAAAAACTAAAAACAAACCAGAACACATCTTACATGTACCATATGTATTATAATGTAGATATACTTGAAAGAATAGGAAACTGAAATAATGTAAATTAAGTTAGAAGAATAGTTACTGTTTCATGTTCCTTTATATAAAGTTTCACAAACTGATTTCTCTTTAATATGAGAACATGTAGTCACTTGTATAGCCCAAACTGCTCCCCTCCCTATCTCAATGTTCCTTTTAATTTTTTTTCTTCTGAACAAATTAAATAATGTTGTTTTTCTCTGACCCACCCACAACTTTTTAAACAGTTCCTGCTTTTACAGCTGCTGGTTCTAATATTAGCAGGTTAAGGGAAGTTCACCCTCCCAACTAATTCAAAATAAAGATAAGATTAAGAAGTGCAACCGAAGAAAATTGACTCTGATGGTTGTGACCATCCATCATATGGTGCATGGTTTGCACCCAGGTTTGAGCTAGAGCCCTGCCCGAGTTGGTCCTGCCTTGAGGGGAGGAGGAGGGGAAGGTATTTGTTGTGGTGAGAATGATGATCAAGGTTCCCATGGAAATGCTCTCTCTGAAGGGGCACTCCTAGGTGGAGCAGAGCCAGGAAGCACTCTTCTGTCAGTAATCAAAGACCCGTTGGGAATGGTTAGTATCTTGTAGGTCTGCTTATTATTGTTGTTGCTTTTGCAGGGCTAGAGTTCAAATCCAGGGCCTTGCCCAGGTGAGGCAGGTGTCCCCACCCACAGCCATATACAGACAGGGACCTCCTGGGATGGGTAAGCGGAAGAGCCAAATATGCCTGAACTGTGATGTCCTCAATTGTCATTGAGCTTGACGTCATCTCATAGATATTTTTGCAGCCAAGGCCTCAAGGCATGCTAGGCAAGCCCTTCACCCTTGAGCTGTCTTTGCTTTTCAGTTTGAGACCATCTCAGTACATTGCCCAGGCTGGCCTTTAAATCACTTTGTAGACCAGGCTGGCTTTGGACTTGGAATCCTCTTCCTGCTGAGTAACTAGGATTAAAGCCCTGCACCCCTGGGCCCAGTTGACCATTATTTCACGTTGCTTTGGAATTGTACGTTTTGGTATTTTTAAGCCTACCCTGGCCGTTTGCCTCCAACCACGTCCCCTGAAGCTCTGCTGCGTTTCAGAACTCTAATTTCCAAGCTGTCCCTTTAAATTATCTCCAGCACCTCCCACTCGTGCTCTTCCTTCGGCATTTGTCGTCGGCCCCCATCAGTCATTATTACTTTTTCTGTTAAGATCCGTGGGCTCAGAAAGACACGTCTTTTGCTTGTTCACGTCCCGAAGGCGGAACAGACACAACACTATGATTCATGACTGGTACCAGGTAACTTCCAAGGGAAATCACCCTTTCCACCAAGGAAATGACATTGAGTCCTTCCTCACGTGAGAGCGCAGGAGGCTGACATAGAAGGAGAACGTTCTAGACTGAAAAAATCTCCATTTGCAGGCATTTCACAGACTCTGTAAGATGACTTGGCTGTTCCTGCTAAGGCGGCAATAGCTAGGAAGTCTCCCTGTTACTGCCTCTGCTAAATTTGGCTGGGAGGCAGATGGAGAACCCACAGCTAATGGAGGAAATGCTGGTTGTGTTATGTGGATATCATTGTTCCTCTGGATGATAAACAAGCCCACTGTGGTGTTTTGAGTGAGAACTGCCTTCCATAGGCTCATGTACTTGAATACTTGGTCCCCAGTTGGTGGCACAATTGGGGAGGCTTAGGAGGTGTGACCTTGCTAGAGGGAGTATGTAACCAAGGGCTTGATTTGAGGCTTCATTGCCTCAGCCCACTTCCAGATTGCTCTCTCTGCTTCACGGCCAGCCGATGACTGAAGATAGGAGCTCTTAGCTTCCTGCTCCCACAGCCATGCCTCCCACCGTCGTGGACTCTTATCCCTCTGGAGCCGCACACTAAAATAAGCTCTTCCCTACGTCATTTTTGGGCGTGGTGTTTTATTACAACTAGAGAAAAGTAAATAGGACACCCTCCAGTGCCTGGCCTCGACTTCAGGTGTGATCTGCCCAGGCAGGCTTCCTGCATACCTCAGGGTAGAACAGGGTGGAAGGCCAGCCAGCCTCTAGCCGGGTGAGAACGTTGAGAGAAACAGAAAGCTTGGGGTTCCCATGACCTGCTCCTAGAAGGCCCCGATATACTAAGTCACCTCCATTTGCTTCTCAAGGCCTCTGGGGAGTCATAAAAGCAACTGCGGCCATATGCTACCACCTGGGAAGGCATCAGGAGGGTAGGGGTGGGAGGTAGGAGGCAGCTCTGAAGAGTGATGTCATATGAGCTACAGAATACAGGGGTTTAAATATCGGATCTGCTGGTTGTGTGCTGGAAAACTCTGGAAATAACTTATTAAATGTCATCTTCCTCGTCTGTAAAATGGGAATTTCACCTACAGGTTTGAATTACAAATTTGCCAGGTGTATTTAGATCTTCAAAAGTTTCCTATTTTTTTTCTTTTTGGTCTCCACCCTGACTTTTGAGTCTCCAGCTTCGCATGCGTGTCTTCTTTCCTAATGATAAAGAGATGAAGGCGTGGCTCACTGAGAAGGGTGCTGAGGAAAAGGTGGGAGCATTTGTTTACATTAACTTCTGCCCAGAACAGGGAAGATAGTAGAATTATGGGTGGGTTGGAAGGGGACAATGGAAAGCAAATTCATCTCTCTCTTTTTTCTTTTCTTTCTTCCTCTCTCCTTCCTTCCTTTCTTTCTCTTTGTGTGTGTGTGTGTGTGTGTGTGTGTGTGTGTGTCACAGTGTGCACAGGTGCTTGTAAAAGTACGTGCCTGAGGAGGCCAGAAGTCAATCCTTGGGTGTTGATCCTCAGGCACCATCAACCTTTTAAAAAATGAATATTTTTTATTTTTGGAGATTATAATTATTTAATTTTCCTGTCCCTTTCTTCCCTTTAACCCCTCTCATGTACTTCCCCTTGATTTTTCTCAAATTCATATCTAGTTTTCTGTAATTATTGTTTTACACAAATTCAGATCCCGCCCCCGACCCATACACTGTGTTATATTCCTAAATAACATAATACATACCTAATACATAAACACAACCTTCACAGTCTGTACAATGTTACTCATATGTATGTTTGCAGGGCTGGCCATTTGGTATTGAATAACCGGTTGCTATGCTCTTCACTGGGGAAGACGATCTCTTCTGCTCCCAGTATTCCTCTTGAAGTTCTTGTCTAGGGTTAAGGCCTCTTGAGCTTCATCCCCACCCCTGTAGTAATATTTCATTTGTACTTTAATAAATAAAGCTTGCCTGAAGATCAGAGAGTAAAACAGCCTCACTGGTCAGCCTTACAGACCAGGCAGTGGTGACCCACACCCTTAATCCCAGTAGCCACACTAGTTTGCCATAGAAACCAGGCAGTGGTGGTGCACGCCTTTAATCCCAGCCCTAGAGAGGAATATAAAACGGGAGGAGACAGCTCTCACTCACAGTCTCATTCTGAGATTCCTGGAGGCAGGATCGCCATTTCAGACTGARGTWGAGGTAAGAGCCAGTGGCTGGCTGTTTTGCTTTTCTGACCTTCAGGTTGAACCTCAATTTCTATACCTGGGCTTTTATTAATCATGCTATTCCCCTCTTTGTGTTAGCATTTCTGTTGTTGTTGTCCTTGTTCAGATCATGTTTGGGCAATCACGTTGGTGAGACGTTATGGGTGTAGTTTCGGACATTCCTCGGAGACCCAATCTCACAGTGAACTTCCGTTCCTCTGGCTTTTCCTCTCTTTCTGCCCCCTCTTCTACAATGATCCCTAGGCCTTAGAAGCAGGAGTTATGTTGTAGATACATCAGTTGGGGCTGGGCTCCATAACTCTGTGTTTTGATTGGTTTTAGTTCTCTTTAATGGTCTCCAACCATTGCAAAGAGAAGTTTGCCTGTTGAGGGCAACACTTACCTGTGAGGTGAGGATAATATTTAGAATATGGTCAGAAATTAGGTTGGTTTAGTAAGGTGGTGGTTGTAGGTTCTCTTCCAAGATCCATGACTTCCCTAGCTGCAGGTAGTCAGCCGGTTTTCTAGTACTAAGCTTGATTTTTTTTTCTTGTCAAGCATGTTCTGAAGTCTAGTTAGAGAGTTGTTGGTTACTGCCCAGGAATGTGAGCCACTACGGCATCCTTAGGGTGACTGTACCATGATGGTCAATGTTGGGGTTCATAGGTGTCCTAGCTGGGTAAGACTCTTGGTTGCTTCCTTTATTTGGAAGCTTGTATGGTGCTTCCTGGGACCGTGGATGCTAGTCCTCAGGGAAGAGGATTTCAGGCCAGTTCCAGTTCAGGGGGCTCTGGGTCATTTGGCCAAAGTGCATGGTGTCATAAGCAATAAGGACTTCTCTTCTACCTCTGGGAGGCAACTAAGGAGCCTCTTAGGCAACCTTGAATCAACAACTCATGCCTTGTGTTGGGGGATTTGTTAAGTAGCTTGTAGTTTTTGGGGATACCTTTTTTTCTGACACAGGGTCTCTCATTGGCCTCTAGCTCATCATTTAGAATAGGCTGCCTAGCCAGTATGCCCCAAAACTTTGCCTGTCTTGGCCTTCCCAGTTCTGGGACTACAAGTGCACCATCATGCCTGGTATTTAGGCTCAGAACCAGGTCCCTATGTTTGAATAGCAAGCATGTTACCAATAGAGCCACTTCCCTAACCGCAGAAAATTCATCTTAAATTACAGAAGTGGAAAACCTTGATTTAGATGCTATCGTCTACCCTTTGACTCTTAATCCTTTGGACTCATACACAGATTGGGAAGTCATCCTGTCCCTCTCCGTCAGGGACAGAGATGAACTCCAAGGATACAATCCTCCTGTGTGTTATTCATTGACTCTTTTGTGCTACTTATTACGATAAATCACTCAGCTCTTATGTCCCTGTCATTTTTATTCAAACAGAAAAATACAAAACTGACCATTAAAAATGAAGGCTATTTGGTAAACAGAGCTTAAATATCTGTCTTTTGACATTCCAGTAGAGGGTCTAATCGCGAGGTCAACAGACCAGACACCCAGGAAAATAAAACAGCAGGTTGGTGATTAGAACTAGAGAGATGATGTCATAACCCTAAAACTGTCACCGTAGCTGAATAAAAACCAAACTGACTCCAGCAGCTAGTCATGTTAACAATTAACCTCCTCATCTGTGAGAGCCCAGTCACGGCAGTTCCTCTCCTTGGTGGTGGTGGCATTCTCCAGTCACTTCTAAGGCTAGTGGTCTCTTGGTTAAAAGTTTAATGGCTTACGCATCTGGCAACTCTTTGTGACAATGATTTTACCACATGGACTCACGAATCAAAAGCAGGAAATGAGGTATATATGAAGGTTTCTGATGTCCTAAAAGAGAACTAACTAAAACACAATAAAAATAAACCATCATAGCAATTCACAAGCAAAGGAATGAGACCATTGTAGCCTTTGAACTAGTGTCTGCCTTTGACAGTTATGGAAGCATGGAGGAGAAATTTTACTATGTAGCTTTCTGTGACAGTCAGAGAAAGACCCATTGGCTCAGGTTGAGAAGCCTTTGTAAATAGGCCCGGATGTGCATGGGTGATGAACCAGCTCAGCCTGGCCTTTGTGGCCACTCTGGGAGTGATACACAAGATTTTCGCTGACTGGAGTTAATTTTATGTTTACATGGTCAAGATGAATGAGATGGGTATCTATTTGACCCAGGTAACGCCATCCTCCGCAGCTCTGTTTTTAAAGGAAGAGTAAAAGTCTTGAGCTGGGGTTGAGGAGCCAGGGATGGGGTTGGGAAAGCCAGCAGTAACTCTTATCCTGCATCCATCTTACCTGTGCCTCTGCCAAGCTGCTATTGTGTTGGGGGTCTCTCAATCTACACTATGTCTCCATCCTACTCCACAGCCTTGAACTCAGAATCTTCCCGCTCCAGCCTCCCCATTAGTTGGATTACAGGCACTTGTCACCATGCCCAACTCACACAATGGAATTTTATACAGAAATTCAAATGAACCAACTTAGGTAAATCTCAAAAAGAATGTTGAGTTAAAGAAATCAAGACACAGAACATCGCATATTACATCACATGGGTTCTTTAACTTTGGGAACTTGCAAGATAATTTCATCTATGAGGGATATAAGCATGTGTGCAAAACGAAAGCTTAAAAACATGCCTGGGACTGATCTAGTCCAACTGCAAAGTAGAAGGCTCCAGGCTCCTGTTGTGACTTAACTGGAGTCAATGTTAAGATACCTGTAGGAGTGCAAAGGTAAGGGCTACTTGTATTCTAACTGTTCTTTTCCAGATGATTGACGTGCAGAGGAAGACGGAGGCAATGGAGGCTGTCTAGATAATTACTGGAGAAGGGTAATTATCTGAATAGATTGCCACATATCCCTCCATGCTGGGAGAAAGACCTGGCAACAACACAGAGGAGTGCCTGGGAAGGTATTGCAGATAGTCCTTTTTGAAGTGAGGAGAGTCTGCAGCTGAGACCCACTGGATAAGGTGAGAGGGCTCCGGCTAGAGCTCATGGCAGAGCACTTGCCTCACACGCATGAGGTGTTAGCTTCCCAACACACACACACACATGCACGCACGCGCACGCACACACACATGCCGCACACTTGCACACACACATGCCCACACACGCACAAGGACACAGCACATACACATGCATGTGTGGGTAACATCTGATGGTTTATATGTGATGGACACTGTTTCATACAATGTATTGTTTAATTCAGGACACATTAAAGGCAAGGTATGATGCAGACTTTTGTATGATTATGCATTGTCTTTAAAATTTAAAAATAATGTGCGTGCATGTATGTACATCTGTGCGTGTATGTGTGTGCATCTGTGCATCTGTGTGTATGTGTGCGCATCTGTGTGTGTGTGTATCTGTCTGTCTGTTGCTAGGGATTGTACCCTAGCCTTCATGCATGCTAAGCAAGCATCATACTCACTGAGCTACATTCTCAGTCCCCATGCAGGTGTCTAAGGTTTGCAGAGAAGTCAGAGCTCAAAGTGATTGCCCGAGGCAAGTGTGCTGAAGAACCTTTGTCCTAAAAGGCAGAGCTTTGCACCACCCAACCCACTCTGCACATGCTTCCTGAGAGCCAGGGGTGCGATGTGGAGAACCTGGAGGAGATGGCAGTGCCTTCTCTTTGCTAACATTTTGTGTTGACCATGGCAGAGTGGCATTGTGGGGGTTCAAGAGGTAACCTACATTAATTCTCAGAAGATGTCTCTTGGCTAGAACAGTAGTTCTAATTTGTGGAACAAAATTCTTTTGTAACTATAAAATATTTAAATAATAATATAACCACACTGATTGTATATGCCTTTGTGGTTTTTTTTTTTTGTATTCTCAGAGAGGTTTCTCATGTAGCTCAACCTGTATTTGAATTTGCTGTACTCCCTGACCCTCCTGTGTCCACTTCTTGAGTGCTGGGACTGCAGGCATGCCCCACTGTGTCTGGTGTATGTGAGGCTGGGGTAACACAAGGCTTTGTGGATAAAAAGTATGCATTCTACCAAGGGAATGACAGCCCCAGACCAACACATATGGCTTTGGGATGCTTCCCATGCTCCCTGATTGTGCTCTCCTACACCTCATCGCTCATCCAATTGTCATGGCACTGAGATTTTAACAGCTCCTCTTTACGGGTAAAGAATGAAATCTCGGGGGGCTGGAGTGATGGCTCAGTGGTTTAGAGCACTTGTTACATTTGTAGAGGACCAGGACTTAATTCTCAGCACCCACATGTCTTGAAGCCACCTACATGATGGCTCACAACTCAACTCCAGTTCCAGGAGATTCCATGCTTTCTTCTGACCTCAGCAGGTACCAGTTACACATGTGGTGCATGAAAGACCCCCGGAGGGTATCTTCCCTAGGGCGAGACTTCCCCAGTCCAGGAACCTAGACCGAAGCCACTGGATGCAATCAGCAAGAGGATTTTATTGATTACACAGGCGCCTGCTGACGCATCAGCCGTTTGGGAGACTGCGCGCCCCGAGGCCAAGGCTAGGGCTGATTATATAGAGTGGATCAAGCAAGAAGCGGGTTTACAGAAGTGAATGTGTAATTACAGGGTTCTTATTGGTCAGTTTGAATAAGGCTATGAGTTCA
>LOEQ01007594.1:35406-52269 GCA_001685075.1 Bramus lutescens | reverse complement strand
ATCTATCTATCTATCTATCTATCTATCTATCTATCTATCTATCTATCTTTTAATCTGAAAAGACACATGACTTGGCCATAGGTGACCTGTGCTGTTACCACCCAGGCCTGTTTGGCTTTTATGAGCCAGGGTTTCAAATAATCATTAGCCGAGCATTCTTGAGATAAAACATTAAGCCGACTCTACGCTACTTACTTTCACGTTCCCAGGGACCGCAGAGTTCAGTTTGGAGGAGAAATCAAGGAGAGCTGCATTGCCCTGGGGAATGCGGAAAGTGTTGTTTCAGGGAACTCTTGCTGCTGTCATAGTCTTCGGCCAGCATCACTCACCACCAGGAGCCTGCTGCCTAATGCCCTGGGATCCAGGCCTAGGCAGTAGTTGAGTGTTGTTACTATTACAGCATTAGTAGTTTTGAGCAGGAATTCAAAGTTTACTTTTTTAAAAATTGAGGCATGCCCACATGTAGCCTGGGCTGGCAGAAAATTCCCTATGTAGCCAAGAATGACCTTGGAGTTTTTTTTCCCCTTAATTTTTACATGTTTGGCAAGTTCATACAGGTATGTAATATATTATGGCCATGTTTACAAACTCTGTCATCTCTTGTGTCCCCTTGTCTCTTCTGGGTCCCTTGATCTTCCCAACGAGCCTCCCATTCCCCTACTTTCATGTCTGAAATTTTAAAAAAATTACTGATCTTGTGTAGGTATCCACAGCTTCTGCGAGCTAATGAACACAAGGGCAGTGACACGGGCAGGAGGCAGGGTGCCATAGCATTCCTTTAGCTGTTAATGGTTTCTCTGCCTCCTCTGCCGCCATGTTCCCCTGAGCCTTGGAATGAGTCATACAAAAGGCTTGTTTAGGGACAGGCATTCAGGAGTCCGTCCGTTCTCAGCACTCGGACTACTCTGAGCCTGTGCGTCCTAATCATCACCCACTGTGAAAAGGGGCTTCCCCGATTAACATTCATCTGTGGGCATAAACATGTAGAAGGAAGTTTGACTCCATGTTCTTTTAGCAAAACATCCGTAGTAAATTCTCCATAGGCCTTGTGACTGCCCCCATTGGCGGACTTTTGACAGGACTTGCCCTCAGCTCTAGTCAGAAAGGAGTTGGTTGCCCTCCAAACAGCCATGCCACTATAGCACCAGTGCACATGCCTTGTCTATTAGGCTGGTGTTACAGCTTCCATGGCTCTAAGTGTTGATGGCTTTCCTCACCAGCAACCACATTGTGCCTTCCAGCACCATAAACACCAACCAACAGGAGAAAGCTTCCAGCTTAGTTACAGCTTTATTTATTCAAAGTGTGTGGACGACCTTGAACTTCTGATCCCCACCCGTTTCCACCTTCCCTGGGGGCAGGCAGATGTGTGCCCTGCCTGGTTTTTGTGGTGTTTGGGATCAAATCCAGGGCTTTATGCATAGCAGGCAAGCACTCTGCCAAATGAGCTATTATAGTCCTGGAGTTCTTACTCTTATCAGGACATCTAGGTACAGAAAAAGAATGTTTCTAAAAACCCTCCAAAGTTCATAATCAAAGGAATAATCATTTGCCCTGCCCCCTTCCCAGAGGCAATTGCTGCATTCTTTAAACTGTTCCTTCTGGAATATTCCTCATGTTTTAGCTTTTGCTTTTTAGAGACAGTCACATTATGTAACCCAAGTAAAGCCTGGAACTCCAGACTGTCCTTGAACTCAAAATCTTCCATGCTCCAATTTTCCAAGTGTTACTATTACAGGTTTGTGCCACTACGCCTGGCTTACGTCGTATATTAAATGCCAACCTGTGTGCTTTTGAGGCGTACACTACACACACAGTGCACTGATGTTTAATACTGATAGGTGAACTCTGTTTTTCTCACGCTTTCCTTCTTCCTAAAACTGTTTTTTTTAAATAACACTTTGTTGAGAAACAATTCACAAGCCATAAAAATTACTCTTCTGAAGTACAAGATTGAGTGACTTTATGATTGACTTTTGTTATTGACAGGGTCTCACTAAGTAGCTCTAATGAGCCTAGAACTTATTGGTTTGGGGATGACTAACATGTGACACTTTGCCCTGCAGCAATTATTTTTAGTAGATTCACAGAGTTGTCTTCAAGTTTTGGAATGTTCTCCTTACCCCAACAAGGACTCTTTGCCCCATTCTTTCTCTCCTCCTTGCCCTGGGTAAACCACTAATCCTCTCTGTACTTCCATGGGTCCACCTGTTCCGGACACTTAACTTAAGTGGCAGGATATGTGGCATTTGGTATGGTTTCTTTCACTTAGCACAATGGTTTTAAGGCTTCCTCATATTGTAGCATGTATCTGAATCCCGTCCTGCATGGAAATACTACATTGTATCTGTTTGTTCATTGCTGATTGGACATTTGGGTCCTTCTGTTTTGGGGCTGTAATGATTAATGCTTCTGTGGGCTTTTGCGCATAAGATTTGTGTGGATACACCTGGGTAAATAACCAAAGAGCAAAATTCTCGGGTCACGCGGTAACCATGTTTAGCTTTTTTGAGGAACTGCCTGCCCAGCTGCTCTCCAAAGTGCCCGCATCAATACACTTCTCTTGTAATGCACGTCGGTTCCAGCTTCTTTACATCCTAGGTGAAATTTGTCTTCCTAGTTAGTCATCTCAGTGGGCGTGAAGTGATGAATGGTGTGGGTTTGATTTGCATTTCCCTAATGAATAATAATGCTGATTATCTTTTCATATGCTTATTGGCCATGTGTAAAGCTTTTGTTTTAAATTTCTTTCTTTTTTTTTGCCAAGGGAGAGGATATTCGCTCAAATCTTTTGCCTGTTTCCAAACTGACTTTTCATTTTATGAGTTGTAATAGTTCTTTAGATATTCTGATTACATGCCCCTTGTCGGACATTCTGCTTAACATAATTTTCTCCTTTTCTGTGAATCATCTTTTTACTCTCTTGATGGTGTCCTTTGAAACACAAAAGCTTCACATTTTAATGTATTAAAAAAAAACCCTATCGCTTGTGATGTTGGTGTCATATTTAAGACTGGAGGAGAAGATTGCATTTCCCGGTGGTGTTTATCTGCAAGGCTATGATATTGCTGAAGCTTGGAAGTATCTTGAAGGATGAGGTTTGGGTGCTCTGAGTAATTTGAACTAAGTAAGGGCTTTAGTGGCATTCGAGGCAACCTCAGGTTAACGGTCCTCTCTTGCCTTCCTGCCTCATCCCTTATTCAACCCTCAGGGAAACCAGAAGATTATTTTACAGCGATTTGTCATGCTTAATATTTTCTGTTTGTCTTTGTCCGTGTTACTTCAGGCCTAGGCAGGAGCTCTAGGAAGGCCGAGGAAACTTTCCCTCCCTTGTATTAGTGTAAATGACAAGTTGTACAATCAGTGATTGAGCATGGGATGTTGTCTGCACAGGAGCGCAGCCTCTGCACATCTCACGAGTCTTCTTTGAATAACAATCCACTGTCTTAGCTAGGGTTTCTGTTGCTATGAAGGCACACTGTGACCATGACAACTCTTATAAAGGAAAACATTTAATTGGGGCTGGCTTGCAGTTCAGAGGTATAGTTCATTATTGTCATGGTGGGAAACATGGCGACAGGCAGACATGGTGCTGGAGAGGTGAGAGTTCTATATCTGGATCTTCAGGCAGAAGGAAGAGAAAGTGAGCCACTAGGCCTGATTTGAACTTCTGAAACCCCAAAGCTCGTCACCTGTAACATACTTCCTGCAAAAAGGTCACACCTACTTGTAGCATGATTAGTAAAAACCCAGAGACAGATATTGGGGTTCAACCTGAAGGTCAGAAAAGCAAAACAGCCAGCTACTGACTTTTACCTCTACCTTAGTCTGAAATGGCAATCCTGCCTCCAGAAATCTCAGAATGAGACTGTGTATGAGAGCTGTCTCTTCCCATCCTATATTCCTCTCTAGGGCTGGGATTAAAGGTGTGCATCACTACTGCCTGGTTTCTATGTCAAACTAGTGTGGTTACTGGGATTAAAGGTGTGTGTCACCACTGCCTGGTCTGTGGAGCTGACCATTTGTGGCTCTTTAACTCTCTGATCTTCAGGTAAGCTTTATTTATTAAAATATAAATGAAATATTTTTACACCTACTTCAACAAGGCCATATGTCTTAAACCTTTCAAATAATGCCACTCCCTATGAGCCTGTGGGGACATTGTTATTCAACTGCCACATCCACTTTGTATTGCAGGGGGGAATATACCAGGGTTTCTAAGATACTCTAAGAAAGAGCCCTGTATTGCTTTGAAAACTGACTTTTCCAGGACAGGATCCAAAGATACAGAGAAACCCTGTCTTGAAAAACCAGAAAAAAAAAGAAAAAGAAAATTGACTTATTTATCTTTCCTGGACTTTTGTATATGCATGTGGTATATGTATGTGCCTGTGTGCATACAACTCTTTTTTATCTTTGTATGTATGTCTGCATGTTCATGTGTGAGTGCAGGTGCTCACCTAGAGGTCAGAGGGGAACCTAGAGTGTTAACCCTTATCTACTGCCTCATTTGAGACAGGATTTCTTGTTGCTTATGCTTCCATATGTCAAATTAGCTGGCCTGAAAGCTTCTGAAGATTTTCCTGGCCTTGTCTCCCATCTCACTATAGGAATGCTAGGATTTCAGATACACTCTGGAACCATTTACAGATGCATTCTGGGAATCTGAACCCAGGTCTTTGACCACTGAACCACCCTCTCCCCTTTTATAAACAAACTTATAATGCTGGGTGGCACCTGAATCAGAATGAAGAACTTCTTGGAAGGTTGTAGTATCGTGGACAGGAAATCCTCAAAATCTAGAGTTCAAAGTAAGTGTCCCAAGCGATCAATAAAACTTGGCAAGCGCCTGAATTGGCAAGAACAGGGATGTGTAATTCAACAAATTGCATTTCAATTTGTAGGTCTGTCTGCTTTATTGCTCCCTGGCATCCAGGGTCAGTCCAAATGCCAGCTCTCCATAGAAGGCTTTCAATTATTTCTCTTGGCTTGAAAGTTTCAGTTCTCAAAGTGTTCCTAGAGGTAGCCTAGCATGCATCTCTCAACTTAAAGCCAATGATGCAATTGCTCAAACTGTGGACTGGCCTCATATGTAATATTTCTGTGCTTTGGGCTTGTGTTTCTCTTGCTTATTTGCAGAATCTTAGTGTTGACTAAGAAATGGTTTTGAGTTTCAGATTACCCCAGCCAAAGTGACATAAGCAGAGCTGTCCCCATCAGAACAGACCCATGATGTCCCTTCTGGCCATTCAGTTTTCTCTAGATATCCCATGTGCTTGATGGAAGAAGAGTTCCAAGACAGGGGTACACTTCTAAAAGCTGCTGCATGATCTAACTGAAATTCTGTGTAGGAAGTCCATTGCTGTACCTTGGGCCATGCAATACTGTCCATGTTATGCAGCAGGGCTGAGACACCTTGAGAAATAGATGCCATGTGGCACACAATCTGGATTTGGAGAAAAGTTGGAACTACTTCTATACATAGCCCCCCCAAATGGTATGTAACAGAAGTATGTAATCATAAAGATTGCTTTTCTATTGCCTTTAATTATACCCCCTGGAATGTATCAGAGGAACTGAAGAGACAGCTTAGTGGCTTAGAGCACTTGTTACTGTTGCAGAGGATCTGGGTTCAATTCCCAACACCCACAAGGCAGTTCATGATGGTAAAAACTCTGGTTTCAGAGGATATGATCCCTTCTTCTGACCTCTCTGGACCTCAGGCATGCATATACACATACATATATGGAGGCAAAACACTCATTCACATGGTCTTGGTTAGTGTTCTATTGCTGTGAAGACTCCCCATGACCAAGGCAACTCTTATAAAGGAATACATTTAATTGGGGCTGGCTTACAGTTTCAGAGGTTTAGTCCATTGTCATCACAGCAGGGAGTGTGTTGGCATGTAGGCAGGCATGGTGCTGGAGCAAGAGCTGAGAGTTCTAGATCTGAACCTGTAGGCAGCAAGAAGAGAGCAACACTGGGCCTGGCTTGGGCTTCTGAAACCTCAAAGCCCACCTGCAGTGACACACTTCCTCCAACGGGGCCACACCTACTCCAACCAGGCCACACCTCCCAATCCTTAAGTAACACCAACTCCTCATGGCTGAGCCTTCAAGTCTATAAGCCTAAGGAGGTCATTCTCATTCAAACCACCTCCCGCATAAACTAAATAAATAAAAATATGAATGAACACATCGGATACCCCTGTGTGGCCCTCTTCTTTTCATGTCTTTCTGTTTTCATATTTTATAGTGTCTGCATATTTCTCTGTGTGTTCATCTATGTGGGGGTCATGCATGTGTGTGTGTGTGTGTGTGTGTGTGTGTGTGTGTGTGTGTGTGAGTGTGTATTTGGGTGTAGATGCTATTGTTTGTATGTATGTGTGAAGGTCAGAGGTTGATGTCAGGTGTCTTTCTTAATCATTCCCCATTTTGTTTTTTGAGACAGCCTCTCTCGCAGAACCTAGAACTCTTTGTTTCACCTAGGCTGGCTGGTCAATGAGCTTCAGGATCTTGTCTGTCTCTGCCTTCCCAATATTAAGATTATGTTCTTTAAAAAATGTTATTTATTTATTTTAAATCAATAAAATTTTATTGTTTTAATTTGAAACATTCTTAAAGTTTTAAAAAATTAACAAACAATAAGGAGATGATGGTAATGAATTAGTCAGCATCCATCCTGCCATATTGGAAGCCATGGCAACAGGGTTATCATCTCTGGAGGCAAATCTTTCATTAACATTGTGAAAACTGCCTTCCTATTTTAATGAAGAAAAATTGTTTGATTTTAGTATAAATTCTACAAAAAGGAACCATAGAAAAGGTACTTTGACTAATAATAGGATATTTCTGCTTTCTAATATAGGGCATTATAATTTAGTGGAAATATTTAATATATGACTTATTTTTTAATTGTTTTTATTGAGCTATATATTTTTCTCTGCTCCCCTCCCTTAGTCTCCCCTTCCCTTCTACCCTTTCCCATAATCCCCATGCTCCAAATTTACTCAGAAGATCTTGTCTTTTTCTACTTCCCATGTAGATTAGATCCAAACACGTCTCTATTAGGACCTTCTTTGTTGTCTAGGGTAGGTAGAATTTAGAATTAACATAGTAAAAATGGCAATCTTACCAAAAGCAATTTACAGATTCAATGCAATGCCCAACAAAATCCCAGCAAAATCTTTACAGACCTCGAAAGAACAATACTCAATTTCATATGGAAAAGCAAAAACCAAGGACAGCTAAAACAATCCTGCACAATAAGGGAACTTCTGGAGGCATCACAATCCCTGACTTCAAACTCTACTACAAAGCTACAGTACTGAAAACAGCCTGGCATTGGCATAANTGTGTGCAGTGGTCAGAAGTCAATCCCAGATGTCTTTACACACTTACTGCCCTTCTTGTTTCTGAGACTGGGTCTCTCATTGGCCTGAGGCTCGCTCACCAACAAACTAGTCAAGACTGGTCAGAAAGCCCCAAGGATCTGGTCATCTCTGTCTCCCCAGGCGGGGGGTGGTTAGGCACAGAGCATCACCCAGCTTTTTCACGTGGGTTGGTTGGGTCACGCTTAGATTTAGATTTCACACTTACATGGCAAACACTCAAGCACCTGAGGCATGTGTGTTTTTTTTTTTAAGTAATGATGGAGGGAGTAATGAGTTTGACTTTGAACCTTTAGAATCTAAGAGGCAAAGATGAATTTGTGGTTCTGACACACAGAACAATCCATTATTAGCAGCTAGTAAATAACGACTAAGGTTCTCCTGGCATTTGGCTGAGATCAGCCCACCTCATGAGCCCCTAAAGGTCAACAGCAGAAGTACCACCTCTGTACTCCCAAGGAGATGCTCTCAGACTCTGCCCCACCTTACCGCAAAGAGGAATGCTCCTCCTTTTAACTGTGGTCTTTTATGACTCAGGTCAGATTTTTGCGGGTCAGATTCTGAACTGCATCTTGGAATTTACCCAAGTCTCTTTTCTGTGAAAACCCAAAATGTCAGGAAATCTTTTGCTGGTGACTTGCCAAGTACTTATTCCATGCCAAGAATCCCAAGAGTAAAACATGTAGATCACTTCAGTGTGTGCAGACACACCTTCCAAAAGACTTCAGTCCATCAAACGAGGGCTGGGAACAGCCACAGATGCACGTGGCTTCTTGTACTTGGGCAGAGGCACAGAGTCCTTCTGAGATATTAGATTTTTCCAGCTGTGTTGCTGGGTGGAGTGATACTGGGTGGGCCCTGTACGGCTTGTCTATGAACGGCATTGTGCTCACGCAGGAGCGTGCTCTAGTTGGAAGAGTGTCAGGTATCTTAGGTCTGCCGTAGGTGGTGCCAACAGCAGTCCCTCCAACCCACAGTTTTGCTTTCTGCAGTTTCAGTTACCCATGACCAGTGTTAAATGGAAAGTTTCAGGGATAAATAATTCATAGATCTTAAATTATTTTTATTACATGTATTGTTTCAAGTGTTATCGCTTACTGTTGCAGGCTGGTTATGCCACCAAGGATCATCTGACCTGGGGGTAGGAAATATCAGCATTTGAGCTGGTGTCAGGGCTCCTACTTTCAGGAGGTTGTCGAGAACAGGCTTCTTCTTGAACCTGAGGGGAACTTCTAGAGTCCAATCCAGTTATGTACGTCTCTGATTTTATATTTTCTTTCAATACTGGTTGCTTTCAAAGGTTCTGTGCTGGGGTTTGCAACAACCATCCAAGAAGTACTGAGCTACGTGAATTCAAGATCAAGGAGAAGTTCTATTTTGCTGCCTGGAGTTGACCCTACCAGGTAGAAACCACCAACTATAAGACCAAAGCCTTTGGGGACCCTCAGAGACGAATAGGCAGCAGTGATGGCACCTGCAGGCCTAATGAAGCGTGCTTGTCCTGCCACTCCCAGAGGCTCCCTTAGGAGACACCTACGTGAGGAGCCCTCACTTCACTGTACCTGTGAGCTTGTGATCCCAGCCTTTGGGAAGAAGAGCTGGGAGGATCATGAGTTTGAGTCCAGCCTGGGCTACATACTGACAGCCTGTCTTCAATATGACAAACAGAACCCAAAAAAATGAATTACATAAACAAATTACTCCTTACTTTAAAAGAGTGACCTAAACCCCAACTCCTCAGGAAACCGACAAATTAAATCAAGCATTTAAAAGAACTGGATTCTACCTGTTTATAAACTAAAGGCCTTCAACAAGAAAAAAAAAATGTTTTTGACTCAGGTTTTAGACATCAAACCCTAGTCTGACAGGAGACACACAGGAGATTCTGGGTAAATTGTTTGATCTCTTGAGTCTCAGGTTTCGGCCAGCAAAGTGGGATAGTGGCTATTTTTGAGACGTATTTGACAGAAAAGGCATGGACATAACCGCTGCATAGCAGAGACTTTATAAATGGTCATTATGATGGATGAAAATGGGTCTCTAAATGTTTTGATTCTTGACTGTCCAATGGAGCTAAGGATAACTGTGAAGCTCTGTGCAGGGTGTTTGCCCACACACCCAAGGCTCTGGGTTCCATCCCCTGTGCCAACTGAAATTAAATGTGTACAGAGAATTGGAATGAAAGTGAAATACTTGAGAAAAGTGTTCACAGTTGTAGAGGCTTGAACTATACATTGATAGGTCCTTTACAGTATTCTCTTGTTACATCTTATTCGCATCTATTTTTCCTCATTATACCAAAAGTATAATGAAGAACAATGGTAAGAGATTTTTTCTACTTTACACATTATTTAAAGTGTATAAAATTTTGTATGATTTTGTTCTTAGTATTTTGGGTTTTTTTGTTCCACCAATTTCAAGTTAAATCTAGTTCTTTCCATGGAGTTGTCCGACTGTCTAAATGAAAGCAGGGCAGGTTCTGAGGTAGTGGGGCACAGGAGTTGGCTTACACACGCTCCGGGGGTCTTTGTTTGCACATCTGTCCCTGCCCTTACCTTCAGTGGCATCTTGCTAGTAACTGCAATTGGCTGTGATGGGAATGTTTATACTTCAGAAATCCACAAGCACTGCAAGTTGCTCTCTATCCATCTATGTATGTATCATCTATCAGTCATCTCCTCTCCTCCATTCTTCTCCCTCTCTCTTCAGTTAAGAACACATCAGTGGACAGAAAAATCCCTGTAAGTTTTTTCTTGCTCTTATTTACTGCATAAGCTCTATCTTTCCAAGTGCCTAGCTTCAGTTTTTTCTTGAAATGAACCTTTGTAAGAATAGAACTTTTACTGAATGGTGGTGGTGCACATTTTAAATCATAGTCCTTAGGAGGCAGAGGCAGGTGGATCTCTAAGCTCAAGGCCAGCTTGATCTACAGAGTGAGTCCAGGGCAGCCAGGGCTACGCAGAGAAGCCCCCCCCCCTCTCTCACACACACATGCTGAGCCAGGCTGCAGACTGCTTCTGAGAAAGTTAATGCTCTAAATGATCTTCACATAACCTCGGCAATGCAAAGCACACTTTCCTGGCATTATCTATCTAGATGCCAAAGACAGTTTGACGATATATTGTTCTTGTAAGGGAGAAGGATGAGAGCAAGTGGATTCTAAAGTCCCTGCCATCCTGTAAAACGGCACTTTGTCCTTTTATGTGCAAGGGGAGACCAGGGCTAAGTAAGTACAGGGGAAAGGAGAAACACACTTGTGGAATAGTAAGGATAAAATAATAGGTAAATAAGATGATAAATGGGCTGATGAGATGGCTCACAGGTAAAGGCGCCCGCGCTCAAGTCTGGTGACCACAGTGATCGCTGGAAGCAGAGGAAGGCACTGACTTCCAAAAGAAGTCCTCTGATGCGTGTATTCCCCACAACATACGCACACACTTAGGAAAATCTCCTCAGATGTGTGCCCCAATACACAGACACACATGCTTAGAAAAATCTCCTCTCATATGCGTACCCACACACATACATGTATTCTGAAAAGGCAGGAGCTAAAGCGACAGCTCAGTGGTTAGTAGCACTTGCTGCTTGGTTTTGCGGAGGTTCTGTTTCACAAGGGCAGCTGGGCCACAGCTGCCAATAATTCTGGCTGTGTATAATCACACACAGGCAAATACACGTAAATAAAAAAATAATTAAAGAATATTTTTAATGGTAGCTTGGTTGTAGAATTGGAAGGTGTTATTAAAGCTTCTTGAAGAGGGTTAGGTGGAGAATTGGAGACTTTTCTGTCAACTGTTTCACTTGGGTTTCCGGTACTGGGGATGGTACCAAGGACTTGACTATCCTGACAGATGCTTGATGACCGATCTACACCTTTGTCACTACTGAGGATGATGAACTTGGCTTCTAAAGGGTGGAGTCTGAGGTGTGAGGGAGGCATCCCAGTCAAGAGATGTTGGGGTCTGAGAAAACGACCACCAGCCCTTCCTCCTCAAGCTCACCCCGCTGCAGTCAACCACCCCACAAGCCTAGCAGGAATAAGATAGATGAAGGACTCATTTTGCCTTCCCCAGCTATTTCTTTCAGGCCCTGCTTCTTTCCCATTGAGATAGTTTTGTTAAAATATTATGAATTATGGTACATAAAATTAATAAAGAAAATAAAATAAAAATATTATGAAGGAAATCAGAGGGTACATTCTAAACAGCCAAACTATACACCAGGCTCTGGGACGTGGGATTAACTGCTGAGACACTTAGGTAGCTTGATTTTAGATCTACAATTAACCAGGTACATTATCATTGTTAGTTTACTTGGTCCTACTAAGCCTCAGTTTCTTTCTCTGTAAAATGGGTCTAATAAATTTCCTTTTGGTAGCTAGGCATGGTAGAATACAACAATCCTGGCTGGATTGAACTCATTATGTAGCCCTTGGGCTCAAAGAATTCCTCCCAAGTGCTAGGATTAAAGGTGTGTTCTAAAACTGAGCTATAGCTCCTGGCTGATGGTGACCTTTCATTAACAGCTGTTTCTAGTCTTTGCTCAGTGAGGGGCACTTCCAGCCCTGTTGATGGCCTTGGTCTCTCCTCCCTGGCTACCTCACTGTGTGGTGAGACTTTCACTGGTCCTTAGCACCTTCTAGACATTAACCTCTGTTCTCAATCCTGTGTTTTGCTTTGTTTCCTCCTTGGGGTAGACCTTGCTTTCTGACGCCCAGTTTGGAGGCTCCCACAGCAGGCTGGTGGCATCTGCAGCACTATCATTTGCACGGGGCACTGGGGAGGCCAAATGTGCTCACTGGGAGATGATATTGACAAGAGGAGAGATTGTAGCAGAGCAACAGACACTGGAACAGCTTCCAAACCAAGGCCGCGTCCTTGACAGATGAATGCGTGGAGGGTTTTAGGTGATAAAAATATCTGGGGCTGAGCAGGTGGCAGGTAGCAAGGCACTGCGGGGTCCCAGTACTTCTCACCACTGTGAACTTGGTGGACCAGTTATCTTTCTCCCAAGCTCTCTCTCTCAGTCACGAGCCTATAAAATGGATGTGTTGCTTCCACCTCTTGCCCAAATGAACTATTTTAAGCACTTTTTGCTTTCCTGTCAGATGGAAGTCCTTTCTGTTTGGGTCTGGGGTGCCTATGATGGGAACAGGGAAAAGGATGTGAAAATATTGAGGGTGTCTTAACCCCTCTGATTGCTTCTTTTCTGTTCAAAGGGATTGTCTGTGCTCTCCACAGTCTGGTGAGGTCTTTGTGGGGGTGAGGGAGAAGGAGGGGGAGGGCTGCTGCAGGCAGCAGTTATCTTGGTCCTCCAGACATTGTGTCTGTGGCCTATGTGGAGGTCTCATCCCTAGAATACAGTTTCACAACCACAGTCTCAGTGAGCTCATGTGCCTATACTCAGGGAGGAGAGAGTGGGAAGGAAGGGGAGGGAAAGAGGGGCTGGATGGAAGTTACATAAGGCAGAGCCGGAAGGCACAAAGCATTGTTGACTCCAAGTGCTCCTGCTAGTGAATATTCTTTTGAAATATTGTTTGTATCATTTTTAATAACAAGATCGTAGACAATCGTACAGAGAAGAGTTGTCATACAGAGAAGAGTTGTCATGGAAGTATGAACTACTTAATGAAAAGTTCCTACCAGACAGACTAAAAGAAACGTCGGGAAGATGGACTTTGAATGGTGGTGGAGAGAACTGGAAGCAACTTCAAGGGTTATTTAATTAGGATCAATTACGACCTATTTTTAAACGTGCCAGTGGAAAAATCCAAACCTGGAAAAAAGAATTTGAGTGTCTAAAACATCTGCCCTGAGATCGACCTCCAGGGTGGAGAAGCTAGCCTTCTCTATGAGGGGTTCACAGCATGGCCACTCCATGTTCTCCAAGGGTGCTCTGCTCCAGACACATCCTGGAGCAGTTGAATCTCTTCAGTATGCAAGAACGGTTATCTTCTCTTCAGTTGCTGACTAAACACTCCCCCAATGAACTGATAGAACATCAAGCATGCCAAATATCTAGCTACTTCCTCAAGGTCCCCTGGGTTTATTCATCTATATCATCAAATCTCTAGAAGGCTTGGAATCAGCTTGTGTCCCCATGACACCTCTGTCAAGGGTAAGAAGCTTCATCGTGTGCTTTTTTTTTTTTAATCGGAAGACCACCTAAGTGACATTCATGGGTGGAACTTTTGTGTCTTCTTTGTAACACTTCCGAGAGCCCATTGTTTGGTACCTGCTCCTTCTCTCCGCCTATGTGACAAGTGCTTCCGAGATAGCTGAGCCAGAGAAAGTCTATTTCACCTACTGGTGCGTGCTGTTTCCAGAGACGACGGACAGTGTGTAAGCATCTGTGTTTCCAGCTTTAGCCCCATCCCTAAGATGTTGTGTGTGTTTGCTGTAGACTTTCTCAAGCCCATGTTTCAACAGGTCATTCATCCTCTTCGTCCCTCACTCACACTCTGTCATTTCAGGCTTGTTGTCAGACTAGTGGTGCATGACAGTCTGAACCAAAGTCCGTAATGGAGAGGTGATGAAATAGCTACTCATAATAATTTCCCTTTAGTCTCAAAAAAAAAGCCACATTTTAGAGTTATCATTCTAAACTTTAGGTTTGACACCAAAAGCCCATTTCAATGTCTCTTCTCCACCTTTGCCATACAGTGCTCTCGCAAGCAGCTCCCAGGTTCATCCTGCAATTTATGTCGCTCTAGCCAAGCTGTCATGTCCACCATGACAGATGACAGCTACTTCAGCAAGCAGCAGTGGAGCCCGCCATTGGACTGTTAGACTCAAGGAGCAATTGTTCAAGCCCTGTAGCTCTCCTGCCTCTCCACGCTGTCCACTCAAACCCCTTCCCACCCAAAGCATTGCTCAGGAGCGCGGTTTGCATCAAGCAGAAGAAGCTCCTGTGCTTCTGAGGGCATATTTTGCTGGCCTGAATAGATGAGCCCAGGGCTGCTTTTCTTCCTTTTGTTTATGCTCATTGTAGACATTTCAAAAGAATAATTCATAAAAAGTAAAAAAAAAGGCAGTCTTCAAAACATGTTTTGTCCAACAGAATTCACACATGAATTCTGACGCTCCCCGCTGAGCCTTGTAGCTCTATTTTAATTTTTTGTTTGGCTTGAGATGATCGGAATAGGAGATGAAATATAATCTGCCTTGTAGATGATAGAGAGACCAGGAGTTCTCAATTAAAGAGTGTTTTAATTCATGTCCTTTTAGGATATCCAAACTGCAGAAAGACACGGAGTGCTCATCCAGTCCTGGCTGCCCTGGACTGAAGGGCAATCTGACTCATGTGGTTAATTTGGATAAGTCTTATGGGACAGAGATGTGTACTTTCTTGTGCTCGGTCCTTCACTGGGGACATCAGGCTGCTTTCTCATTGCTTACTCCACACTGGCTTGGGTCTCCTTTTATCTTTTTGGATTTCCTTTTTAGTAGAGAGTCAGGAATTTCATTCTTGGGCCTTTGTGCATTTTAAGTTACTTCAGGTAACCTGATATTTACTGTATGTGTATTTATGTTGTAAATACATGTTTAAAAATAAAGGCCAGGGCCTGGGGAGATGGCTCAGTCTGGAAAGTGCTTTTCTTTCAGACATGCAGGCCTGAGTTTGATCCCCAGAACCCATGTGGAAAAAGCTAGGCACAGTGATACATACTTACAATCCCTACAGGGGCTGCAGAGACAGGCAGAGTCCCTGGTGCTTTACTAACCAACCAGCCTACATGTAGAACTGTAGGCCTATGAGAGATCCTGTCACTAAAAAAATCAGGGAATGGTGGCAGAGGAACAACACTTGAAGCTGACCTCTGGCCTCCATACACAAGGGCGTGTGCACATACAAACACACTCGCATGCACACATATGTACATTCATGTATATGTGTACCCAAACACATGTGACTTATAAAATAAATAAGGTCAAAAAAGAAACAGGCTTTGAAGTGAAGTGACTGTCGCTAACCAAAAGTTTTGGTGTCAGAAGATGATAATAGTGCTGTAGTTACTATCATATGAAAAAAAAATCAGAACTGGCTAATAAATTTCTGTCCAAACAAGTACACTTGGAATTGTTTTCTTTAAAAGAGAACCCTCTAAAGGCTTAATTGACTTGCATACCAAATAGTCCACAAAACAAAGCTGCCAGCCTGGTTAACCCCTGGAGCTGCATCTCCTGGGCAGTTAATTGTATCAACAGCAGAGCGGATTTTCCTGTTCAGAGCTGCTAGACTGTCACTGCGGCTTCTGCAGCTACAGTTCCAAACTGTCTTCATCTGAAGCCCTGTAGCTGTAACTGTAGATTGTCCTAGGCGTGGGGGCAGCTCCATGAGCAGCATATGGCTTTTGCCCGAGTACATGGTTCCAGGGTAAGAACGTAGGGCAGGTCACATCCTGCTTTTTTCGGTGTCTGGACAGGACTGCAAAGAGAGCTTCCTTCTTCCCAGAATTCTCTTGTTCTCTTTGACCCCCCTCTACTTCCTGTTTGGTTGTCCTGCCTATACTTCCTGCCTGGCTACTAGCTAATCAGCGTTTATTTAAAACATAATTGACAGAATACAGAATTGTCCCGCACCAGAAGAAGGTGAGATTGTTTCCCCACACCAAGTGTTTTTTACTGGAGGTTTGTCACTTAAATGCCAAGTAAACAGAGAGGAAGGGTTTTGTTCTTGCTTTCTCCTGCACTGTTACAGACATAGTTTTGCATCTGGACAGTGAGGGTAGGCTCTGTGGAGTGTATCCTGAGCAAGTATCACAGCGGGAACCTACATTCACTCCCATGGGATAGTCTATGTATTCAGGCTGCATGAGATAACCCACTGCTTCTGGGCTGCATGTGTGTACACACCAGTTGGTGAATGCCAGTGAGAGTACTTGTCTCAAAACAGGGGACAGGACTCAAAGAAGAAACCCAGCATCAACCTTTGGTCTCTAAATGCACATGAACATACATGTATGCAAATGTACACACACCTGTACTGAAAGACCTGGATAAATCTAGACCCCTCTAGCAGGAAGAGAAGAGCCAAAAATCTAGGATTAGCCTGTTCAGTGACTCTGTTTCAGGATCTAGATGAAAATAAAGTTAGATTGTAATCTTGAGAAACAGGGAGTTAACCCCTTGTGATATCACTGGTATTTTCGGAATTTTCGAATGACGCCCTCCCTACCCCCTTTGGATTAATGGGTTGTGGTTTCTTCCCTTAAAAACCCCTTCTCCCAGCCATTCGGGGTTGAACTCCTCCCTTGTGTGGGTTATGAGTCTCGGCCCCAGTGCACTGGCTCCTATCCTGTCAATAAACCTCGTGTGATTGCAGCAAGGATGGTCTCTTGTGAGTTGGGGGGGGTCGTGTTATCCTGAGACTTGAGTAAGAGTCTCCCCATACCGGGGTTCTTTCAGTCCCAACAGATACACACACACTACACACACACACACACACACACACACACACACACACACACA
>LOEQ01007594.1:7658-24047 GCA_001685075.1 Bramus lutescens | reverse complement strand
CTAGACAGACGTGCGTGTGTGCATGCTGTCGCTGCCCGGACACCGGGCGCCGGGCGCCGGACCCCGGAGTTCCGGGGCCGGAGTCCTGGGGCCGGTGGACCCGGGGACGGCTGCGGGGTATTTGCTCCGGGAGGCTGAGGATGATCTGAGTGCCGAGTGCTCAGGATACGGCGTGGATGGATGGGGCTTAAGAGGTCCTGCACTTGGGGACAGTTTGCATTGAAGTGTGAATCGAGAGACCGAGAGGCAACAGTTTGGGGGAAGGCAGGTTCTGAAGAGAAGTCAAAGTGCGTTCATGATGCCAAGGTTTCTGGTGAAAAAGTTGCAGCTGTGGCTAGGAGCAGCCATCCTGTCCCCTCACCCTACCCTCAGAGAAGCGTTTGACACTAGGGAAGGCTGGCATTTAAATGAGGCCAGTAGAATTTGATTGTTTAAAGGGCCCCAGGATTATTGACAAATAAACAGTATTGGGATGGAGAAAGCACCATATTTATTGAGCAAAGGAACTTTGGAGGTACGTCCTGAGAGAGGTCTGAGAAAGTTGTTGGTGGGGTCTGGTTAGGTAGTCGGTCTCGCCCCTGGGCTGAAGGTAATTGACTCTGGAGATCTTGCTTAACATTATTTCTGCTCTGGAGGCGTTCGCACTTTCCAAGGGATACTGGTTCGCGGTCCTCACCTTGACTTGCTGCTGTTGATGTCTTAAGGATTTCCTCTGCAATACAGAATCCCTCACTGGACTTAAGCTGGAGGTGACATCCGAGCTCAACACTGTACTCACCGCTTTGTGCTTCACTGTTTAACATACAACATGCTGAATGATGTCGAAGGAGGGTTAAAGAATTCTGCCCAGAGTTTAGCTCTGTATTCTTTCCTTCATTTCACCCTCATCTTCTGATTAATAGTGAAATATCTGTCCCCCACACACCTTGTACAGCAGGTGGGATGTGCGTCAGGCTAGCAGGTTATTTGAGTGAGATGCTCCAAGGGAAATGATTTCTTTATTTTACAGCATTAGGCTTTGTGTATTAAGTTGATCAGAACCAAAGGCTTTGGATGTTCTCAGTCCTGTGAGGGGAGTCAGTATTTTCTAAATGGAATTGTGGCACGTGACCTTGTGTGTTGCATCTCTGACTTAAATAGGTTGTTGCTAGCCTACCACCAAGCAGAGGGCAGGATCTATTGTGAAATTTTTCTTGCTAATGGAGAAGCTTCTACCTTTTCATCCTTTTGGGAGGCAGATAATTGTGTATTCTCTCTGGTGTAGCCCTGCTGTGCTGATACTTTTAAATTTATGTAAAGGATTATAACTTTTAAAAGTAATCTAATATTATTTAGCTCCTTTAAATTTCTTGGCAATCCAGAAAAAGTTGTTTGTGGAACTTAAGTATGCAGGAACAAGGTGAGGTGACTTGAATTGAGAGTGTGACCTTGTCTTGGCACCTTAGACAGTCTTTATCCTCTGGGGTACTCTTAAGCTTTAGAACCCCTAGTTTATATGGTCATTTGTATAATACAGTTGTTGGCTATGTGGTAAGCAAGTCAAAGACTATTAAGTTAATACCACACAATCTGTACTTTTCGTAGCGATGGTTATTTCCGTGAAATACCAAAGAACTGACTCTTAAGACATTAGCCAAGTTCTTGGAGTCATTAAAACCTCACATGATAAAGTTAGACAGACATTTTAAAGTTAAGCCAACTAGAAGAGTCTTAGAACGTGAATAGTTGAATCCAAGCTGAAGGAAAGCCCAAGACTTGTCTGTAGTCAAATAATGTAATTCAGTAGTGGGAGGGGGAGGGCAAGCCAGGAAGTGAAGAAGTCTAACTCGCCAGTGTGTTCATTTGGTATGTGCCAAATAACAGTGTTTAGAAAATTTAGGCAATTATAAGAGCAGTTGTTTTAAGGGAGTAATACAATTGGAACTTTTAATATTGTATCGACTTGATACACTTAGAACCTAAGAGTGCCCCTTGCAGCTGAGGTAGCAGGAAGAGATTTTATGTTGTCAGGCAAAGGCATAGGAGCAGAAATTCTTGCCTTAGGCTCCTGAATCTTTTTCTTTTCTGAGAATTCCTGAATGACCTTGAGGTAGCAGAAGTGGTGTTCAGTTCAGTAGTCCTTAAACTTAAATTAAATCATGGAGTGTGGGAGGTGACAAGATTCGTCTTCTTCTCCTCCTCCTCCTTCTCCTTTTCATCCTCTTCTTCTTCCTTTTCTTTTTTATTCCAAGATAGAGTTTCTCTGTAGCTTTTGAAGCCCATCCTGGAACTTACTCTGTAGACCAGGCTGGCCTACAAACTCACAGAGATCCTTGTGCCTCTGCCTTCTAAATGCTGGCTAACTGCCTTCTAATGCCTTTAATTAAGGCGTGTGCCACCACTGCCCAGCTACTTTAAGATTCTTTAAGAGAGGAAGTACCAGGCCTCTGGGGTTTTGCTCTCTAGGGCCTGCTTTTGCAGTGACTTTATTTCTAGTGTAATTCTGGAGGTCTGACTAAAGGAATGTGTGGCAAGTGGGCTTGGAGGAAGGAACCATCTGAACACTAGCTGTGTCGAAGGAAAGGAACAACCTTGTGAGACCCAGGAGAGATCGGGTGTCTTTGTATCACGGGGCTTGTGTTCCTTATAAGTTGCTGATGTGCGATTTTAAACTCTACAGCAAGAACCAAAATGAACCTAAGAATAATGCCCCAGGTGATCAACCTATATATATNTATATATTTCACCATTTTATACTGTCTGTTACATCTGCTTTGTTTTGCTCTGAGGTGTCATGAGATTTCTAGTTGTGACCCCCTTTACTTTTTTCTCCCTCCTTACTCCCCACGATGCTGTAATTTCTACTATGAGACTGGGATAAAGAGCCAGGATAGTACTCTAGGCAGAAGGCTGGTTGGAGATGAGCCCTGGAACAGCCTTCTTGACACAGGAGTGTTATAGATTATGTGACAGATTCTTGAGACAGGGAAGATGAGGTGGGGACTTGTGGTGGTTTGGAAGGTTTGAAGGAAGTAGGAAGAAGATGGCTGGGGAAGTAATGGTTAGGAGTGACCGAGTCTCGCAGAGTCCAGGGGTAACTGTAATGCCCAGCTCTCGAGAGTTTGCGAAACTTTGCCATGTCTTCTACGTCATTCAGTAGAATCCACACACCTTCAGGAGTCAGAAGTCAAACCTGAATTCTCATGCCCCTGTGCCGCTGTGTGTGCTCTTGAGTATTTGCATAACATGTCAGTATATTTTGTGGCTTTCACGTGGAAGAAATACTTTGAATGTATCTTTGTTTTGAAACTGATTCTCTGATCTTCTTGGCAGTGAAGGTAAGAATAAGAAAGAATTGTCCAAAGTTCCAAATATTGGTGATCAGGCTTGGGATAGGGGAAGCGTGTTCGTTTGTGTATGTGTGTGTATATGAATGCATATGTGCATGTATGTGTGTGTGCACATGTGTGTGTTTATAGTGAATGTGTGTGTGCACATGCACTCAGGTGTGTAACAGAGGGAAGTGGGAAGACTATAAAATCTTTGCTCCTTTTGGGTCAGTTTGTTATTTCACTTTTTCCCTTAAGTCCCTGTACCACTCACACAGACAACCAAAGAAGTAGCATTTTAGGGGAGAGTTAGCTTAAGACTGGCTTTTCAAGTCCCCTGACAGGTCTGAACTCTGATGAATCCTTTCACAGATGGAGGAAGGGAAAGGACCGTTTTCTAGGTCGATGTGGTCAAAGGAGCCAAGCTAGGGCTGCCCGCTCTAGGGTTAGCTCTGAGCTGTTGAGTGAGCTTATCAGTCTTGCTCTGCCCAATACTGAAGAGCTTGACCAGTTTTCCACTTGTGAGGTCCGTCTCCATACAAGAACCAGGAATCAGTGACAGCTGCTGTGGAAGATGCCTTCCAGTTAGGAATCACCCTGTTCGTTAACAGTTCCAGAAATATCACTTTATAGAAATGTTACTTCCTGTATAAAGTGTGTGCTGACCTTAGTTTGAATCCCATGACTGTGTGTTTAGGAACTGATAAAAAAAAAGGCCTGAAACGTGGAGGGATGTAAATCAAAAGTCAGGGGAGGAAAGTGGACTAGTAATTTGAGGAAGTTTCAGTAGTGAAGAGTTGAAGGTGTCCGAAGTTTAACCTAATGGAGAAGGCACAGGCCCTGGAAATGCTGTTAAATGTAGGGTCCCTGTGTCCTGCTCAGCTCTCTGCATTAACAGAAAGCATCAATGAGCGGTGGCGGCGTGGGGTTCTCTGAGTAGGGTGGGGGCCTTGCTTTGCCCACTGCTTGATTTGGGGCAGTTACTCATTCTTTCTCTCGCTTTAGGGTTTGTTTGTTTATTTTTATTCTTTTGGGACAGGGTCTCTGTAGTCCTGGCTGTCCTGAAACTCACTCTGTAGGCCAGGCTGGTCTCAGACTCAGAGATCTGACAGTCTCTGCCTCCTTAGTGTTGGAATCAAAGGTGCGTGCCTCCACACACTGGACTCTACTGTGCCTTCTAAAGTCCACATTTCCTCCTCTGTAAAATTAGAGTCACTGTATGCTACATGCTCAAAGACTATTGTAAAAATGTAATCAGTGGAACAGCCTGGCTCCCGTAGACATTTGACACACAGTGTCTCCTCCATTATGAAATACTTACTTGCATTTTATGTTTTTGTTTTGAGAATTGCACTCAATCTTCAGGACTTCCTTAGCGAAGGGCACTAAGAAGCTCTCTCTGGTCAAGTTTTGTATCCAGACAGTGATTAAAGTAGGATTCCAACCTCCTTGTGAATTTGGAGTTCAGCATGTTTTTGCTGCTTCCTTACTGTTCCAGAGATCTTAGTGACTTGATAGTGTTCCTTCCAACGTTCCTGCCTGTCTAGGTGCAGATAACCCTGGTCTCTGTTTATTAGGTCCGGTGCTGCTGACTTTAACTACTCAAGTAGCTTACACAGCTTTTGCTGGCGGTTCAGTTCAACAGGTATGATTCTGTCACGATTGAATTTGGCCAGATTTCTTTCAAAACAAGGCACAAATATGTGCCTTGGAAGAGAGAGCATTCGGTGATGCTGCGAATGAGATGGGTGAAGAGTGAAGTCCCCTTTAGTCCCTGTTTAGCGTTTGGAAAAGCCGATGTGTGGAGCGTTAAGAGTTGGGATTCAGGAAGTGTAGCATGTCCTCCTCGCTTCTTGATATCACCAATTATACATCCCTCTCTTTGCTGATCAGAAAGCGATCCATTCTTCCCAGCCCATCTCTAGAGCACCTACAGGTAGGCCCCTTGCTGACCTCGTTTAATGTGACCGGTTCCTTATTTGAGCCCTGGGAGCTTCTGATATGTACTTTCTGCCTGCTGTTGCTTGTACCACTCAGGTTTGGGTAGGAGATGGAGTGAAGTAGGTAGTAAGAAGTGCTTAGGGAGATGTGGTAGGTATGTGAAAGCAGCAGGGAATGATGGGATTCCCAGATCAGTTGCGCCACATGTGGGGCAGAGCCCCAGGAGGAAAGCAGGTCAAGGGGCAGCGACACTTGAAGGAGGGAAGGAGTTGCGGTCCCTAGCTAAGGGCTCAACCTGGAGTGAGCCTGAGGGCAATGGCATCTCTCCCCTTCTCCCCATCCTTGGGTTTGTTGCTGGGGTCTCCTTCAGAGGATGAGGTGATGCTCAGGAGGCACAGGACAGAGCCGGGAGTAGATCTGGAGGGACACATAGGTACCACCCAGGACTACTGAATTACTACCCATCCCTGAAGGATACAGGATGCACTCCAGCCAGCGCTTGACACATAATCTCTTTGTCCCCTCACAGGCGGAGAGAGGAGTTGACTCTTCCTTCCCCTGTCATCTTCCTCCTTCCTAGTCACTCTTAAGAATCATCGTCCTCGGGCCCTGTCTCTGACCCTAACAGACAAGTCCACTGGCGAACTTGGGAAAGTATAGTCCTCACCCATCACTTCCTTGTTTAAATTGTCACAGCTTCCATGTTGTTGCTGCAGTGCTTTCCACAGTGTGGCTGAGTCCATTTGTGTCAAAATCTCTTGCGACTGTTATAAAAAAAATTAGGTGTTCCCTGGCTCTACCCAGTCCTAGAAATGAGGGCCGAGGAACCTGCATTTTGACCACCTCCTCCTCCATATTTCCCCTCCCCATCAGAAGTAGAGATCTGGGTCAAATATTTCAGGTACTTATTATTAAAAGGTTATAAAAATACAGTGTGTGGGGCCAGAGAGATGATGTAGCAGCTAAGATCATATACTATTCCAGAGGACCACAGTCTGTCTTCCTGTATGGACGTCTGTCTGGTGGTCAAGACCTCCAGGAGCTCCAGCTCCAGGGGGTCCAGCCTTCTCTTCTGGACTCCATAGGCACCTGTATACACGCGGACACATCCACACAAACACACATGATTAAAAATGAAAAATTAAGCAGAGCTTAGGGTATAGCTTAATAGTTGGGTACTTTCCTAGCTTGTAAAAGGGCTCTGGGTGTGATCCCCAACACCAAAAAACGGTGGAATATTTGTAAAGCATTTAACAAAGTAACACATAATTCCCCATACACGATGCAGTTAGTAGTTTGGTAGTCACAGGACTGTGCACAAATAAGATCCACAGTGTACTCTAGGTCATATGACTCTGATATGGGTGGGACAGCTTTTGGTGGGACTACGTAGCTTCTTTCTGTCATTCCTATCACGTCGTCTCATGGCTGTATGCCCAGTTTTACATGTAGAAAGTGCTGGCAGTCTAGATCTGGTGTCCTTCCTGAAAGTGGCCTGCTGGGGGGATGCCTACTCCGTCCATTCTCACAGCATGCTCTGAGAAATGCCGGCCCGAGGTCAGGCCTACAGCCTGTGAAGGATGGCCATTGGATGCCTTGCCTATCGCAAAGCCCATGTGCCCTCCAGCTGGACCAGGAATGTTCTCCTGAGCCACATGTGTGGAAGTGGTGAGTGAACTCAGTCCACACCTGCTGTTGTGCCACGTGCTTGTTCAATCGTGTGCATGTCCCTCAGTATGTTTTCCTTTTTCTTTGAACTCTTTGAGTTAATGGAGCCATTTTTTTTCCTGCCCCAAATCCCCTGCAGCCTTTTTATGCCTGGCAAAACTTTTTAGTGTTTATCCAAGGTTTGTATCTTCCTGAGGATGCCTTCATGTCCCTTGCTTTCCTGTTAGGTCCCTAACAGGTATGTCTGAATCATATGTCTTCTAAGCGTGTGTGATGTTTCTGAAGCAGGTTGTGAGCGTTCTGGGTGGACCGGTCACTTGGACTCCTCTTAGAGAGCTGCCTCTCCTGTCCATGCAGCCCCTCTGTGATAAGGCCAGTGCTGCAGAAAGTGCCCAGAAAAGAATGAGAGCTGTTACCCATCCACACCATTTCCACCGTGTATCCTCCACGGCTGGGTCTGCCTTGCCAGGCTCTGGGCCCCTTTCCTCTGGCTGTCGAGAAAGGTGCTTTTCCTTCTGACTCTCGGAAGCAGGTTGTAGAGGGGGAACTTCTGATCTTCTAGGGGTCTTGTGTGCCCTGTAACTGGACTTATGTCCCCCCACCCCACCCCAGGATCAACTCTGGTGGCACCTGTAACATTTAGATTTGGCTTATTCCTTATGACACTGTAAATTCCCTAGGGATAGGGCCTGTTTCATGCTCAGGACCCTCCTTGAGTTGAGGAGTGGATCAAGTGGCAGCAGTGTGACGAAGGCCTTAGCCTGGCTGACAGTCTGATTGTGAACTCGGCAAGCTGCTTTACTCTGTAAGCATCAGTGTCTTTCCGTTTTTTTGCTAGACAGGTTCTCACTGTGTAGCCTTGGCTGTTCTGGAATCACTATGTAGACTAGGCTGGCCTTGAATTCCTTTATAGAGCTCTGAGTGCTGGGATTAAAGGCGGTCTCAGTTTTGTTTTCTATCAAATGGGGCACACAGTAGGTTGCACCTAGTAAAAGTGGGTGGGCCTTGCAAATACAAGCAGGTAAAGGCCAGTGCACCTGGCTGGGACCATTATTAACATCTCAGGATCTCTTCCGAGGGACTGGGGATGTCTTGTAGGTGACTTCAGTCTAGCCCTTGGGTTCTTCAGAACCTTTTCAGCATCCTTTAGATAAGTGTGTGCCAATCAGCATGCTAGACGTGGGGGATGCCATCCCATGTGGTGACTGTTCCACTCAGAACACTGCAGCCCTGGGGAGTGGCTGGTCAGGGAAGGAGGAGTCTTACGTGTCCTCACTAGGGCATCAGAGGGGTTAGGGTCTCACTGGCTGTGTTCAGGGTATTTCCACTAAATGCAGCACCTTCTCTGCCCCCTCCCAGCGTAGTCCTGTTTTCCTGGCTGGAAGCTGCCCTCTGTCTCTTAGAGTTGGTGTGTGGCCTGGCTAGTGAAGTGTTAGTGGTCAGGCTTCCTGAGGGACAGACAACTTAGAAGATCTCTGTGGGTGGGCACAAACCTTTTTGGCTAACTGTTCTGTTTCTTTTCAGTAGGCACGAGGAGCTAAAGACAGGCAAAACATTGAAGATGAGTGATCACCAAGAGTTGAAGAGAACTTTAACTGTTGTTCTCAGGGGGTCCCACTGCCTGGAAGAGCAGCTTTAGTAACACCTTAATCTAAACATTGAGACAAAAGAAGCCTGCTGATCACCCAGTTGTCTCTGTAGGGAGCAAAATGCGGCCAGCTTGATAGTGTCCTGTGCCTGTGTAGAGCAAGGCCCTCTAACAGACTCCTTTGCGGAACTGTCCAGGTCCCCGACAACACCTGTTTTCATCATTCCCTCTAGTCCAGAGCAAGCGTGGTATGGCCAATGGCTGGTGAGAGATAGGCAGGCACTTTCATGTCAATCCAAAGGAGCAGTGTCCTTGGGCTGTGAGGAAAAGTTCTGTTCAGCTGACCAGCAGATTTAATACGTGCTCCGCTCCAACCGACTCTCCCTGGCTCTCATGTTAGTTTCAGAACTCTGTATCTCCCGGTTTCCAGCCAAAATGAGGTAGAACACATCTTAACATAATACTACCTTTCAGGATAAATGTTCAGCCTACAGTGACGTTCTAGAAGTTAGCCAGTGATTGAAGACGTGTGAGACAAGAAATAGAGCCGACTCTGGGGGTCGTGGTTGGTGGTGGTGATGCCCCTGGAGCTGACCAGATCAAGGGGTTTGATACAGTAGCTCAGCCCAGTGTCCACTTCCAGTTCCAATGCCCACAGAGTGTAGCTGCTGGTGCATACATGTTCTGAGGTGTGCACGGCCTACTGTCTGGAAAGCCTCACACACAACTGGAATGGGACACCCCTTCCCACTTTTGCTAATGGTTGCTGCAGAGGAATGTTGGCCTGGTGCCAAAGCTGACTTTTCAAAGGGAAACTGGAAATTTAGATTTTCAATGGAAGTATGATTTTTAAAATTTTAAATAAAATCTCATTTAAAAAATTTTTTAAGTCCCAGAAATGTATCTAGATAAGGTTTAGTTAATTAACCACTTGGAATTATGAGTTTCTATTACAGTTTATGTTGTGAGTTCACTCTGAAGTGTGCTACAGCGTTCTAAGGCTTAAGAACTTTGACAAAGCGGATTAACACTGGAGACGGTAAACAGGACCTCTGGTGACTTGGTGGTGATATTGGGGAATGGCCCTCATAGTTCACTATTTAGTGATTTCAACCCTGAGTTGACCCCAGAAAGTGTCCAGTTAAATTATATTTGCCTGAAACGGTTACATCTTAGATTCCATCTTGAAAGTTAATATCTTACTAAAATGGAGGACTGAAATTTTATGCCGTTATTTTTATTCATTTTGCAGATCTGTATTAATTATTGTCAAGACTTTTTTTTTTTTTAAATTCTTTCAAGCTAGGGTTTTTCTATGCAACAGCCCTGGCTGTCCTAGAACTTGCTTTGTAGACCAGGCTGGCCTCAAACTCAAAGAGACCCACCTGCCTCTGCCTTCCAAGTGCTGGGATTAAACGTGTGTGCCTGGCAATGTCAAGACTATCTTATGGGCTAAGGTATTTTAAAAAATCTAGCTGGCGAGGAATCAAGTAATGTTTGGGAAGGCCTTGACTATCTATGTTGTTATTTCCAGTTCTTCCTGAGTGTATGTTGATTTGGGGCCAGAGTGTGTGTATCATGTGGTAACTATACAGGCTTTGGAGTTTAAGTTTAAGGATTGCCTCGCTATTGAGTGCTGGCTTGCCTTTTTAAATACTCAGTCTGACACAGCTGTTCCTACTAGCTGCATCCCCAGAATAGAAGTGACAGAGATTTTTGCTGTGTGACTGGAGGACAGGGTAGGGAGGGACCCTAAGCTGGCACTTGGCATCTTTGGAGATAATCGAGGGCTCCTTAGTAGACAAGAACAATCCTGGGGGCTGGAATTGTCATACCTGTCCATTCTGTAGCGCCAGCTAGTTATGTCTTCTCCTTTTGTTCTTGGAAAAGACTCTTGAGCTGCATAATAATTTGCCATCATAGCCTTGGGCTTCAGCGAGTGGAGGTGGCGATAGATTTATCAAAATTCAAGAGTGGAGCATTGAGTGTTGTTGAGCTGTGTGTCTGCTAAGACTTTTTATATGGATTGGGGGGAAATCTGTTTCTCAAGACTGTTTCTTTATAAGATACTCAGAATATGAAATACTGGAGAAATAGGAAGTTCCACAAAGGTGCTTGACATAGATTCTGAGTTTTACCACGTAGAACTGTAAAGTGGTGTGAAATTTTTATTACTATTATTTATTTATTTTTTAAAGAGTTTTACATTGGGATGGAGATATTTGAGTCCATTTTTGAAAATTCCTACTTGGAATATCAGAGCTCAAAGATGTTAGAGACTGTTTCAACAACAACAAAAATAGCCTGGGGTAGTCCTGGAAGGCTGGCCTTGGATTCTTTTCCTCCTTTTTGTATTTTGTGGAAAGTATGAACCAATAGAAGGTGGTGAACAGTCAGAGGACTGTTCCTTGTTTTATTCTTAACTCCAGACTTGGGAAGTGTATGGCAGGGGAGTGTTAGCCTGTGCAATGAAGGAGAAAGGCTGTGTCAGGTCAGTGTGCCCTGGCTAGACAGGTATCACAGACCAGCAAGCAAACAAACACCTCAGCTTCATGGTGTAAGCAGCGTGTGACAGGGCCAGGCACGACAACGAAAGGGGGAATGTTTTGGGTCTTGCTCTTAGGATCAGGAAAGATAGACTATGGTGGAGCTTGAGCTCAAGGAAGCTGCCTCGGACCGAGGGCAGACCTCTGACCAGAGCCGCTGTCCTGGACCATGTAGGTTTGGCAAGTACTGTCTATGTGAATGTTGGCGATTGTAGCCCGAAGGGTCGAGATGACAGGAATGATCGTTGGTTGGTAAAGAAGTGGTTAGTCTTGTTTATTAAGTACTGTAGGGCAGTGCTAGCATTTGGAGATGTGGTAAATCCTGCGGAGATACAAAGAGCAGGAGTGTGCTTAGTGGGTGAGAAAGACTGACAGATATTTCCAGCATGTGAATCAGAGTCAGAAGACAGCTGTGTTGGAATTTGGACAAGGCTGCCGCATCAGTGACCCCGAGGATGGGTGTGTGTGTGTTCCTCACAGAACAGTGGCTGCATAAACACATTGATGTTATTTCTGCTCCACCTGCTGATGTAAAGGCCCCTGTTTCATCTGACATGTGTTACCACCCAGGTTGGGGCTGGCTCACATGTAAGGCAGCTGGCTTTATATGAGAGTTCCCTGCAGCCCATGTTAAAACAGTGGTTTTCCATAATGGTTGTGCTAATTTACATTTCTGCCCACGGTGTGCTAAGATTCCCTTCCCCCACTTGGATCTCTTGTCTTTTTGATGATAGCTCTTCTTGCTCTGGTGAGGTGGTTTTGATTTACATTTCCCTGATGAGTGATGTTGAACGTTTGTAGTAAAAATTTTTTTAAATGGAATAACAGTATCATCCAGCAATTGTACAACTATGTATGAATCCAGAGGAAATGAAATCTGTATGTTGAAGAAACATCTGCATTCCCATGATTATTGCAGCATTAGTTACAATAGCCAAGAAGTGGACATTCCCCAGGTATAACTGATAAATGTAGGTGGAAAATGTGCTACATATACACGTGGGGATACTGTATATATATATATATATATACATACACATGGAATACTGTCTACATATACACACGGGAATACTGTCTACATATACACATGGAATACTGTCTACATATACACACGGGAATACTGTCTATGTATACACACGGAAATACTGTCTACATAGACACTCGGGAATACTGTCTATGTATACACACAGGGATACTATTTAGCCATACAAAGAGGGAAGCCATGTGGTGTGTAACAATGTGGATGGAACTAGAGGATGTTACTTTCAGCGAAATAAGCTGAGAATAGAAAGAAGAGTGTGTGAGGTCACTCGGATGTGGAATCTGAAAAACTCTATCTTGTAGAAGTGGGGAGTGGATAATAGTCCCACAGGCTGGGGTGGGTGTGGCACTGAACTATGACATATACGTATACATAGTATGACATATACCATGGTCATAGTGAGCCCGGAGTATGCTGATGCACAGACGGTAATCATGGGTAATGGTAAGGGACTGTGTATGGTCATAGTAAGGGACTGTGTACGGTAACCATAGGTCATGGTAAGGGACTGTGTATGGTAACGTATCCAGTACCATTCCCTGACACATGCCATTGGTATCCATAACATAGGGACTGTGTATGGTAACCATAGGTCATGGTAAGGGACTGTGTATGGTAACCATAGGTCATGGTAAGGGACTACGTACAATAACCGTAGGTGATGGTAAGGGACCGTGTACGGTAACAATAGGTCATGGTAAGAGATTGCGAATGGTAACCATAGGTCATGGTAAGGGACTGTGTACGGTAACCATAGGTATTGTAAGGGACTGCGTAGTTCTGAAAGCCAAAATGGCAAAGTTTTGATGTTTGCAGCATAAGGAAGTGATGTTTGAGGAGGTGGACATAAGTGTAACCAAAACGAAACTGCGTCCAGTGCATGAATGTAGTGAGCTGTCACATGACACTTCATAAATATGTATATTTGAAACCTTTTCATGTGTCAGTAAGAATCAAATTTAAAGTCGGTATCAGGCCTATAGCACCAGGGGTTCTGATCCAGTGAGCATGGGTTGGAGATGGCTCTTGTGGCTTCAGCTTTATAGGTGATGCCGCCAGAGTTCCAGATGTTCATGGGTCCCTGCTGTCTTAGGTCATTGCAAAAACATTCCTTTCTGCTCCTCATGTTGCTTTGCAAGACCTTTGTCACATGGAAATGGAGTGTAGTGAGCTGGAGGGGTGGTTAGGAGCTCTAGCCAGCTGCAGCTGTTCCGGTGGTCACACCCTGGACTCATCTAGGAAATAGATATAAATAGGCCTGTTGTGTAGGCTGAAGTATATATCATTTTTCTGTCTTACCAGAGCAAAAGTTACAACTTGCCAGGAGGAAGTGTTTGTGCAGTAACTCAAGCTCACTCCTTCAGCAAATACTGGCCCCGAGCGAGGCTTTTGAGTTCCAGAGAGCAGAGGAAGTGTAGGCAAGGTCTGATGATAGAGCTCCTTAAAAACCATACATCAGGCCGGAGCAATGGCTGCGCGTTTTAGAGCTCTTACCTTGCTTGACTTCGGTTTGATTTCCAGCACCCACAGGCCACTCCCAACTGTCTGTAACTCCAGTTCTATGGGGAATCCATCTTCCTTTTCTGACCTTCGAAGGCACCAGGCGTGAGTGAGGTACAGAGATTGACATGCACAGGAAACCACCCGCACACCTAAAACCAAATCAAACCAAACTCATTGCCCCTGACATTCAGGAGCCAGCCTGTGCTTGCCAGGTGGGAGGTACTTGTGCCTCAGTTTCTCTATATGCACAGAGCTGTTGAGTAGCAACTGCTCTATGAATGTCTGCATAAAAACTGTCCATTGGCATAAGTAAGGTTTCCTCTGGGAAACCTGTGGTGGGTGGTGGGCTGGCTTTTCCTTGAATCCCCCTGTGGATGCCAAGCCTGTTCCCATTTTATTTATTTTTTTATTTTTTTGCCTGTTCCCATTATTAAGGCAGCCAGTTCTATGTCTTGGTAGTTGTAACTGCTTCCAAACGTTCTGGATTAATGATGTGGGAGTCCCCTCTGGGTGCTGTGATTACCATTAATGAATAAAGAAACTGCTTTGGACCTGTAGTAAGGCAGAACTTATGTAGGCAGGGAAAGCTAGGCTGAATGCTGGGAGGAAGAAGGGCAGAGTCATAGAGACGCTATGGAGCCACCGCCAGAGTCAGACATGCCACATGGCAATACACAGATTACTAGAAATGGGAAAAATTAAGATGTAAGAGTTAGCCAATAAGAAGCTAGAGCTAATGGGCCAAGTAGTGATTTAATTAATACAGTTTCTGTGTGATTATTTCGGGGCTGAGCTAGCCTGGCAGCCAGGAGGAACGAGCGGCCTCCTCCTACAGATTAGTTCCTAAGTGTCTTGAGTAAGCCTTCTCGAGAGTTGGAGGTGTCCGATTCTCATCCACTGTAGTTGGTTTGTTTTAACGACTGCGTTTTAGTGGGCAAGGTGTCAGTGCCTGGGGTTTTCTCAGGTGTGGACACTTATCTCTCCTGGGGGAAGGGGGTCTACCATCTGAAAGTCTGATGTTTGACCTTTACAGACTCATTTGAAAATCAATCCATTTGCCTTTGTGTTTACAAAAATGTACTAAAAAGATCGAGCACATTGTCAAAACTAGTTCTGAGGAGACATACTTCAAACGCCTTCTCTATAGACTTGGTGGGCTCATGTCTGAGCTGACTCATGTGAGCTAAGTGTTAAGAAGAGGGAGTGGAATTCGGGAAAAGCATTGTCAGGCCTGTTAAACGAGGGGCTCGCAGATCCTGTAGGGGTCCAGTGTGTCCCCACTGACATTAAGATTGACGTGGAGTTAAAGCATTGTCCAGGCAGATCGCAAAGGGATCTTTGTCTTCAGCTGCTGAGAGTGGTCGGCAGAGGCCTCTCATTATTGCTGCAAACACTCATCTTTCGTGGATCCCCACAATGGTGACGATTCCTAAAGCGGTCTTTCTCGTACTGTTGACTTGGGGTTTACTTGGGGTTTAGTTGGAACAATTCACGTTTAGGGCGCCCTGGGGTTCCTTAAGCTCTTCCCTTTCTTCTTCACATTTCTTACTCTTTTTTTGTTACGCATGAATTTGTCTTTTCTCTTTTGTGAAATTGTGATGTCAGAACGACTTTTTTTTTTTTTGCTTTTAACTCACAAGACAAGGAGAATTCACCAACAGCTTTTTCGTGACAAGCAAAATGAAAAAATCAAATGCAGTTCCTTGAGTTTACTTAATGTTAGCACATGAAATGGTTTCATGAATGCGAGTATCAGAGACAGCAGTTTTACATGAAGATGAATCCATCTCGAAGGCTTTGAGGCCCTTCCTAAGGCCGTTGACGCGAGCCCTCTCTCAATAGCCATCTGCTTCCCTAGTCATAGCTTCGCCCTTACTAGTGTCCACAGACTTACTCTTGCAGACACAAGTAACTGGTAGCATTGAATGCATCATCACAAAGGTGATTCGCATGCCAAACTATGTACATATGATTACATATATTTAGAGCTAATATTTGTATGTTAACAATAAATGTGACTTGTGTTCATTGTTTATACTATTACTTCCTGCCTTTGGAAATGATAGCAGCTTGGGTTGGATAGACCATCACTGATCTGTGTGGAACTGGGAATGTTTCCAGTGACCAGAAAGCAAGCAGTAGCTAGAACCAAAGCGAAGGCAGAGCAGTGGACTGACTAACAGCAAAACCGAACTTCAGCCATGAAAAAAGGGGAGGGGCATGAAGCAAGGTATTAATATTACTCCTCTGTAAGTATTGACACATGTTCATTTCCACTTCATCTATTTTGCTATTAATGCTCTAGTAGGGAGCTGAATTTACTTTGTGGTTTTTTTTTTTGGTCTGATAGAGAAAGTCATGTCTTATTGTATAAAATATAAAACTAGCTAAATAAGAAAATTTAACAATTACACATTATCCTTCACCCAGAGACAGTTTCATTAACTTACTAAAATGTGTATCTGTGCGTGCGGGCATGTGTTCCATAGCTCACAGGTGGACATCAGATGGTTGTCTTTCAGTTGATTGCACCTTCCCCTTTGTCGAGATATGGTCTCCCTTCTTATTTCCTCTGGGCTGTTTACTACAGGCTAACGGCTCAAGAGCTTCTGGGTGATTAGCCTGTCTTTCCCATCTCTAGGTAGGAGTGCTGGGATTACAAATGATGTCACCGCGACCAGCTTTTCATGTGGGTTCCATATATCAAACCCAGGCCAGAGGTGGTGCTTCCCCCACTGTCTTGGTGTGATGTAGGAGGGTCATCTGTCTATGTGTTACTTTCATTGGTTAATA
>LOEQ01007593.1:96864-110080 GCA_001685075.1 Bramus lutescens | reverse complement strand
CAATGAAGCCAGTGGGCAATGGAGATAGTGGGCAATGGAGATAGTGGGCAATGGAGATAGTGGGCAATGGAGACAGTGGGCAATGAAGCCAGTGGGCAATGGAGACAGTGGGCAATGAAGCCAGTGGGCAATGGAGATAGTGGGCAATGGAGATAGTGGGCAATGGCAAGGAAGCTGCAGCTATGGAATCAGAATGATGCTGACAATGGTGGTTTCTTGCCTCAGGCTGGCAGGGAAGAGCAGCTGGAAGAGTCCAGTGGAGCAGCCAGAGTTCTTCAGAGGTCCGCCCACTCTAGGCTATGTTTCAATCCTTTGTTACCTGCTTTGTTCTCCTCTTTTCTAGCAAAGGATATGACAGAAATTAAAGGAAAATCTTAGTTACAAGGTAATTGCTCTTAGTGAATGAACAGGATCTACTGTATGATGAAACTGCTACAGAGAGAGAGAGAGAGAGAGAGAGAGAGAGAGAGAGCAAAAGTGAAGAAAGTGGTCTTGTATTCTTGTATTTGAGAGGGAAAAGAGCATTTGGGGTAGCTGGCTGGGGAGAAAGAAGGGTAGAAATGATATAAATACAGTACTCTTGTATAAAAATGTCAAAATAAAATAAAATAAAAAAGGAAAGCATAGCATCTAAACTCTTTGATTGGTGATATTTTCCTCTTTTTTTCTTCTTTTTTCCTTTTCATATCTAATAACTGCAGGAGAGCTGGTAACTAAATCTCAGTAACAAAAGACAGTACATGGACTAGAGTCTAAGAAAATACAAATAAATTCTTCTATTTATTCCTACTAACAATAGTGTTATGATCAAAGTACCAAACTTTATTGTTAGTGAAACATCTAAGCCGGTCTCTCAAACCTAAATAGTTAAGTGGGCATATAGACATAACTAAGAGAAAAAATGGCTATAAAGAAATACCTTTAAAATGTTAAAATAGAATTGGACAATGTCTTGATATCAAAAGTTATGATAATGCAAGTGCATCTGCTCAGTACACTTGTCAGTGACTTTTATACAAATTAATGGAAATGTGTCTCATACATTTAATTTCTGGCAAAAGGCAGCTTGATTTCCACAATATTTTAAAACAAACCTTTTGAATGCTCGCAAGGCATTCTTAAATGGAGGCGAGGCTCTCTGTGACTATAACTGTCAAGATTTCTGTGTAAGGCATGGTGCAACTGTACCTGTTCACAAGACAGAAAACGCCACAAAAGCCCCTGTGTTTGTTCTTTTGGTTTTTATAGATGGAATAAGCAGAATATTTTGCCCAAGAACACACAGTCAGTGCCCTAGAAGCACTTCTAAGGCACACACAGAAAGTCAGAATCTGGGGTCTCAGTCTTTTTAAAAATGGACTTAAAATTTTTGCATGCGATTCATTTTAATTATATTTTTTCCTACTCTCTCAACTCTTCCCAGATCTCGGTCACCTCCCTACCCACACAACTTTATAAAGCAATTTTCTCCATGAGGGCAACTAGGTATAGATTTCAACCACGTTCCAGAGCAGGCCCCGTTCCCCAGATCTGCCAACACAAAACAGACTCCATTGCCTATTTTGTGTGTACATGTGTGTGTGTGTAGTTTTCTTTGACCTTATTGGGCTCTGAATCTTAAGAACAAAAGCTCCCATTGGTATTACATAATGGTCCAGAATTGTCATCAACCAGTGAGATACAGCGCAGCATCCCAGGCTCCAGAGGCATCTGCATTCTCATGAACTCCCATGTTGGCTCATGCACACAGGAGAGTTTGGGGAGATCCACTAGAGAGCAGCTTAGATCTCTGCGTACTGACTGAGTTATGAAGTATATCTCCTGGGAGATAAGAATCTAAGCTAGAAAATGCTGTATAGATTTTCTTTTTCAGTCTGTGTCTCTGTTTCCTTGATTATCTTGTCAGGTTGATCAAACCGCTGTGTTCTTACATGCCTGCGAAGACGACAGTTCCCCTCTTAGTTCTTCTTGGGTTTCCTGCCTCGTGGTCCTGTCTCTACTCTTCAAATTAATTCACCAAAAAAGAATCATCTTGGCCCACGCTAGAAAGCTCAGAGATCCAAGAAAGAATTGAGATGAGAGACACTCCAGCCGGCGTCACTAATGGCTTCGTTTCTTTGCTTTTTTGAATATTTGTTGAAATATTATTCAACAAATAATATTTGTGTTGTGATTTATAGTTTAGAATAAAACATCTTGCACACTGAGAATGTTCAAATATAGATAATTATATTTTCAAATCTAAATACACATTCACATGTAAATGCAATATATATATATATATATTGCATGTGTGTGTCCTAGAAATGAGATGTTTTCAAGTTGTCAATTTACTGAGGATTGTTCTGTCTCTTAGGTTCTCCTAAAGTCCCAGGTTTGCTGTGATTTGTTTCATTGCCCACACATAAAGAAACAGGCATCTAATATTACTCTGCAATGAACTATTTTGTTAGGAGAAAACCAGGTTAACAATTGCAAGAAATAAGGATCTCTGACGTTATAGTCATTGGTCATTTATGGAGTAGAATATTGGATCTATATTTAGACAAATGATTCAGTATGCAGTAAATGAAAGCATTTAACTATACAAATATGGATGCACTCCAAATGGTTAATGCATGTTTGTGGATAGATGTCTGCAGAGGGGATTTCATACAAAGAGGATCAAAAAGAATCACTTGCAATCACTGAGTTGACTGCATATAGACATTAGTTAGACACTTCTGTGGTTTAACTTGGCGTGATCTAATTGAGAGCGAAGCTCCCATTCTGAGCTTTCTGAGAATAGAGGTTAAACCAATGAGATAACCTAACTTCAGGCTCAAGCTCCCACTCTCATTAGCCTCACAGACTAAAGGTGCTTACTGTTTCTAGACACACACTTCATCATATGCAAAGTGGAGACTCTGAGAGCCTCATCCATTAATTTGGGACCACGGGTTCAGGTTTTTTTTTATTTGGTTGTTTTGTTTTGTTTTTTGAACACTCTATAACCAGAATACAGTATAGTCTCTTTAAAATGTTTATGTTTCTGAGCATCTACATGGGGGTAGGTGCTAGTATTACAATAGACAGAATTCTCATGGGGCTAACACTCAAACAGATTCTTCAAGACTTATTGGGAAAAGCAAATTACACTAGCTAATATACAATTTCCATATGAGTTGATACTATTGTTTTTCCTGTTAACAAAGACTTTAGTGTAATTAGGCTAAAAAATTTCAGAAATGTTTGCTATTCTCCACACTGTTCAGGCTAATGACTGTACTTCAGGTACAGAGAATCAGAAAAGATAGGCAGGACTAACTGTATTTCTATGTGAATTCTGGCTATTCATTTTGCAGAAGCTTGCCTTATTTGTGAGTCAGGTACCCTAGCTATTATCAGATAATAAAAGATGTTCAAGTTTTCCCCAAAATATTTTTGTCAGATGAAGATGGCCAGCATCCTTTTGTGACTATATTCAGATGTGTGGGTTGAGGGAAGAGGCTGAACAGAAATGCTTCTACACCTCAAAGGATAGGACCTTCTTTCAAAGGGTGCTTCTTTGTTGAAGGATGCAATGTGGTGGCCACTCTTGTTTTTGTATTCTATATTTATGCTGTTTTTCTTTGAATAGACATAAGAACAGGAAGACTGCCCTTCTGAACCTCCTCCCTGTCAAAGGACTTCTAGGGATTTCCAGCATGTGGAGGAAGATCACAGTCTCCACGGAACTCCTGCCAAGCGACTGAAGCCAGAGACTTCCCACACTCCCTGGGGTCTCGTCAATTCTTATCAAAGATGGAGGGTTAGTGGTGGCAGCTCTTTGACTGGAGGAGAGGAAGAAGACGGCTGTTGGGAAACACAAATCTCTTGTCCAGTATCCAGGAGTGGGTTTGCGCATGGGCAAGTGTTAAGGCTAGTGGCTCTCTGCACAATGGGTTCATACAAAATAATACTTACTGTATGCACATCTCATTCAAGGTGGGCAGCTGGAGCTCAGAAATTAAGGGGGATATGCTGGATCAGATTTTCCCTTGACCTTTGCTGTCTTTAAAACCTGGTCCCATTCACTGAATGTGTTAGGTGCTTGCATGGCTAACATGGCCCAGCCCCCTTTCTCAGTATACTGAAGGCTTCTTGGAGGGCTTACAAAGCACTGTGAAGAGTTAAATGTAAACGAATCAGGAACACATGGATTCAATTTCCGTGGAAATTCACATGTGCTGGGAAATGAAGGAGGGCAGTGTCTGGCCAAATGTGCTTTGATTTATCTGACCCCAAAATACAACCCCTCCTTTCTGCTTTCCTCCCCTCAAAGTCATTTGAAAGTTTGGTTAATGTCAAACCATGGCTGAGTTCTTGAGACCCTTGCAACTTGGAAAGGTTTGAGTTCTTAGAAAGGGCATTCAGGAAGCCTTGCCCCACCTCCAAGCCCAAGGCTCTCTCACATGGCTTTCTTCTAGTTAATGGGGTTAAATTAAGGCAAGGATGTGATGATGGTAGTTCAGTCCTAAAGCTAACTAGCCCTGCAACCCACGGAAGCCTCCACTTCCTGTAATGAAAATTTTCATGCAGAAGATGCACCCTATGCAATGTTTCTGCCAATAAGATCAGGTTTATGTTTCTGGAAAACCGCTGCTTAAATGGAGGAGTAGACTTATATTACTTCCGTCATGTCCATGCCCCATTCCCTGTTCCTTAGTCTCAAAGAACACTTACCTACCAATAGATATCTATAACTGCTCCATACTCAGAGTGTTGAAGATGGGATCACTTACCAACTATTTAGGGCTGTCAGACAGAGACCAGCCTTCATATAAGAGGAGCCTGGGTGTAGATGACAGGAAAACATCTTGGGGGTCTCCTTTGACAAAGGAGACTTCATTTAGATTTCATTGGTCCAGTTCCCATAGTTCTTGGGGATTTATGACTGTGTAGAGAAGAGAAAATGCTGTTTTCAATTTCCACGTTTCATCATAGACAGTGATCAGCCTGTTATTTGTCGGGAGCAAAGTACTGTCTGCAGCGTGTGTCTGGGGAAAGCAAGCTGGATCAAGTGTTCAGGCTTTGAATTTCTTATCAGCACGAACTGGTCTTACCCCTGTCTTTCTGCTTCTCCAGAGTCTTTTTAGCAATCTACCATGCCCTGCTGCTGTGTACTTCCTGTACCCGCTACACTTCAGCCTGCCTACCTGACTTGCATTGCATCCACAGGTTGATTTGTTGAGAATCTTTTATGTTGTGACCACCAGAGGGAGCGCCTCGACTGAGGGTGAGAGCACTAAATGGGCCTGTGCTGAATCTGAATCTGGCTAATTCTTCCAGGATACCATGCAAACTTGTCCCTTTCTTTTGCAGGTGTGTGTGTGTGTGTGTGTGTGTGTATTGTGCAGACATGACATATATATGTGTGTGTGTATTATGCAGACATGACATATATGTGTGTGTATTATGCAGACATGACCTATATATATATGTGTGTGCGTGTGTGTGTGTATTTGTGTGTGTATTGTGCAGACATGACATATATATGTGTGTGTATTATGTAGACATGTATGACATATATGTGTGTGTGTATTATGCAGACATGACCTATATATATGTGTGTGTATGCATGCATGTATGTGTATATGTATTACCATGCTATCATGTATATACCCTTTATCTTTAGTATATGGGATAATTGACTCTGTTTAGAATCTTTAATACTTGATTTTCTGAGAGGCTTTTCTGTAATATGTCTGTGATATGTCATGTCCATTGATCTCCATATCTGAAGAAAGCTTTACATTCTTCCCAACATTCGCCTGCAATATCCAGTCCTGGATATTTCCTTTACTGCTTATCAGTCTGATGTTAACCATGTGTCTGTCTCTTGTAAGGACTGCGACATCATGGGATAGTGAGTGAATGATAGTTTTAGATTTGGACACTAGCATTAGTGCACAGAACAAACCTGGCATGTGGTAGGTGTTCTAAGCATTTCTTTGGATGAGTTATTTTAACGACAAACCTAAATGTTGATAGGATCTGTTCAGAGGATTACAGGTCCAGAAGCCACTCGCTATATAGTAAGTTCTGAATGTCTGCAAAGAGTTTACTTTAAAGGTATGGTGTGCTATGGCCAGGAAATACAGCCTAGTGTTTATTTATAAAAAGTAGGTTTGCATCCAGTTCCAAGAAGTTGTATTCACACAATGACCACCTTTAAACACTGTCTTCCAAATACTGGGAAGAAGCACTGAACAATGGGACCGATGCCATTAGTGCTGACGTTATGGAGCATGCCAGGTTGTGAAGTTAGAGACTTCAGGTCAAGCCTCACATCCATGGGCATACTGAAGAAGTGCCATCTGCAGGCATGGTGAGCTCCCACATGATCACAACCCTCCCAGAATATTAAGCGAAGCCAAGAAAAATGTTACTTTTCTCATTTTTTAAAATAAAGAGAGAGGGAGAAAGAATATGTAGATAGGTGGATAGGGAAGTTGGAGGAATTGGGAGACAGGAAAGAATATGATCAAACAGACGAAAAGTTAATGAGAGTCAATTTAAGAATAGTATATTCATAATTGTTGTATTTTCTATTTCTTTTCTAAATGCCTATTCTGTGGATGATTATACAAAGGGCTTAAGTTTTCCACAGATCAATGTGAAATAAGACTTCGCCTCTTCAGAGATTCATGAAGAAGTGATGACGAGAACTGAAATCGGGAGAAATAAATTCAAAAGACAGGTGTAAGGTTATTTCATTACTCAAACTGTGTACCGTGGATTCTTTGATATTTTGCTCAAGGTGGGCTCTAAGTTTTGTTCTGGTTTTCCCAACCGCCAGCATAATGAGTAAAATATGATTTAGTGTGTGATTTACAGGCAGGGCTAGCCATATAATTTGCTGGCCTCAGTGCAAAATGAAAATGTGGGGCCCCTTATTCAAAAAGCTGAAAAAATACCACTCCATGTAATAAAACATGAAACTTTCCCCTTTGTCCTACGCTCTCACTCGGGACCTGTCATGGTGCTTTTTATTTGTTATTTAATAGTACCCTCCCTGGGGCAGGGGATGCTGCAGCTGGAGGAATGCAGACTCTCAGCAGCGGTTAGCCTCAGCCCTGACTGGCTGATTCGCTCTGCTGTTGCTGTGTTTTGTTTTTTATTTTTTTCAGACATGCACTTTGTGTTCACTCTAAGGACAGGAAACAGGTCTATCCTTCCGATGCCCCACGCTGCAACCTTCACAGAATTGCCAATCCTGGGTTAGAAGGAAGCAGGAGGCTTGGATTGCAGAACCCACAAGGGCTGCCAGCCAAGGTGGAGGCCACCGCTGCTGTGCTCTGCCACACGGTTCATAACTAGACCTGGATCCTCCCCGGGGGCTCATGTCTGCGTGCAAACACTCTCTGGGTGTGGAAAGATCGTTGGCCTGGAAAGCAGAGGACAGGCGGTGCTTGGGTGCCAGAGAGCAAGAGTCGTCATCAGTGTCTGGGTGGGGTTGTAAGAAAGCAATTGGCGACAGACAGAGAAACACAAAAGGAGCAGAAGCCAGGGATCTATTCCAAGGGGAAAGAAGATGGAGATGTACGCTGTGAGTCTAAGCATCCAGGCATGTACCACTGTTTTTCACTTAAGCTGGGTATGGTAATTCATGTCTATAGTCCAATACTTTATATTTTATATAGCTAATATATTTAAAATATACCATATAATATTTTGTCATCCTATTTCAAGTGCTCAGCCCTGAAATCATATACATACAAACAACACTACTCAGTGGGTTATTATATAGATATGCACATTATTAATATAAATGTATACATTTTAATATATATGGATAAACACACACATAAATACAATCTACTAAATAGTGTTGTTTGCATACATGTGATTTCAGGGCTGACCACTTGGTATAGGATAAAGAATCAGGAGACTCATTTCTAGAGACAAGCATTTCTCCTCTCAACAATCATTGGCTGGCTGCCTGAAGTTCTTTGTCTAAGGGTCAGGTGCCATGGCATTTCCTCCTTTCATGAGAGTATGCCTATTGATTAATTGTTCAGGTCATGTTTAGGCTCATGGGTGTACCTTCCTAGATATTTCTAGATTTTAGCAAGGCACTAGGCATCCAGTTCAACACTGCATTTTACAGCCTCCTCAGTATGGGAGCTTGACACTATTTTGTTTGAAATTTTCTGGTGCAGGGCTTCAGGATACCATACACAATGTACTAGCAAACACAATGGAAAACGCTTTTCGTATGTAAAGAAATGCATACTAAGTGAGTATTCAAGATTATTACTCTTCTGGAAGTTGTAGAATGCCAAGCATGACTTTACGGACTATGGACGACGTAAGAGTGTGACAGAATGATAACCCCCTCCATGGGAGGTACTGCCTTAGTACAGACAACCTGCGGGAGGCACTGCCTTAGCATAGACAATCTGTGAATAAGAAGGAAGTGGGTATGGATTCAGATGGAACTTAATTTCCTATCCGAAAGACAGGGAGTGTTCCCTGAGTGTGTAATGAGTATTCTTAAATTTACAAGGGGAAAATGGAAGATGTGGATACCTTTTATATTATTGTTATATGTCTGTATAGATAAGTGTGACTCTCTATGGTTGTGTTATATGGCTTTAAGGGTGCCCTCACTGTGTTGTATAGCCAATAAGGGAGATCATCTCTTGTGATAAATTTACTTAAGCTTGAAATCTCTGTCTGATCACAGCCTCATCTGAATTGATTCAGGTAAACAACATAGTGTCTTTTGGCTATGGGTACCTTGTCTGTACACGAGAAAAGTCATCTTTGTTACTCTACAAAGTCATTAATAACCTACTCTTCTGTATGTGATATATTAAACTAGTGTCAGATTATCAAACTTCATTGGGGAGGACTAATAACTTACAGTTGAAATTTGAAACAAAAATTTGAATGTTGACATTTCCTTGGTAATTATAGCCTTGTTCTCTTCGTAGCATAGGAAACAGAAGCGAGGAATCTGACATGTATCTGGGGTTTTTCTACAGCAAGAGAATTTGGTCCATAGCTGTGAACTTACTCTTCTGACACATAACAGAATAGTATACCATTGAATCAATGAGGATGGGAGAGAGAGCTTTATCCATGAATGGGGCAGGCTGGTTCTGGGAATATGGCACAATAGTAGAGCACTTCCTTAGCTTGTGTATGGACTTGGGTTCTATTTTCATAACATAACCATAAACAAACTAACAAAAAGTGCAAAAGACTTTCAGAACTCCCTTCTCTTCATACAATATGCAAAGAAAGGTCTGGCTCTTTCTGGTAGAAGGAGTATGTGCCCTTTTGGTCTGTGTTGCTCTCCATCAAAGACTTTAGATCACTGGGTACAGCCAGTTAATATCCTTTAGTCCTAGATTTAAACTTTGCATTTTAAAACAAAACAGGCAGATAATGAAAGGATTAAAAGTTGTTGCTAATATTTATTGATTTATATTTTATTAAAGAAATGATTGGGACAATTTCACATCAGTTAGAATGAGATCAATATTAACAATTGTTTTTAGTTGAAGTGTGTTTTTCCAGAAGCCAGTTGGTTGGGAAGTTATTGCTTACCAATGCAATATAGAATACAAATTTGAATAATATAATCTTTAGGAAATACCCAGGGATCCTTCCATTTTCAGTAGAAAATTTTCAGTAGAAGGACCCTTCATGGGAAATGTTCTTAGGGAGGACTCCTGTTGCAGTGTTTCCGAAGTTTGTTTCACTCTTCTGAATCCATGTGTGTCCTGCCGTTTGCTCCTCTCTTCATTGGACTGTTTGTGGATCTCCTACTGTTTGACTCTCCACCAGCTCCATTCTCTCCACTTGTCTCGACTTACAGATTGTCATGTAAGCGATTCGTCCTTGTAAGGCCCTTTGTGATCTGCATCTTGCTTACTCTGAACATTTTCAAACTGTATTTCAATTCAAATACTTCCATAATTTTGTCCATGCCCTTCTTTCTTGACAGTTTCTTCGAATCTATTCTTTTCCACGTAGGAAGACCTAAAAGCCCTCCCTTCTCTTGCTGTGCTGCTTTGTTTTGAACACCACTTTCTGGAAAATTTTATTAACTATGAGCTACTCAGTTCTTCCCAATACTGTTTCAGCAGTGTGTGCTTTATTAAAATTCTTTTTGTATATTGTTTGTATCCTGATAATTTCATTTATGTGATATTCCATCATGATAAATTAAAATCTTTTTTTTTGCAAGACAGATGCCTTTTAGGTATAAACAAGTTTCTGTGCCTTATTTTTATTTATCAAGGCTTGTGCTTGAAAGATAGTCAACCAATACTGAACTCATTGGTCAGCATTGATCCAATATTTTTGTATTTATCTGGTTATAGATTTAATAGGGGATATTGACAAATGACAGTCTTGAAGAACGGCGAGGATCAACTGTGTATACCAAAGTACCTCTCCTCCCTATAGTTTCAAAGTGCTTTTAAGAGCAATTAGGAGATTTTTAAAAACTATCGCAACACCATAATCCTCTGTTTTAAAAAAGCCAGAGGTCACCTTACAATTGAACGTTGGAGCAAGAATTAAAATGCTAGAATGGAGGGCTTTGCTTGCATTAACTGCATCGCTGCTTCTGTGGCCTTGTTAGATGTGCTTTCTGAACCATGACAAGAAGCAGTGGTGGGGCAGAAGATCTGAAGCAAGGGGCATCAGTTGAAGAAGTTAAGGGGAAAACGTTTGGATGGATAGAAATCACTTTAACATATGTATAGTAACTGGTTTCTCTTCTCACAGGTAATCACCAGGATTATATTTTAATTTATAGTTGGGATTTTCTAAGATTCTATTTCTTACATTTTCCAATAGATTTCATTCATGATAAGTTGTGTTTGACTCTAAAGCTTATGACAATTGTTTCTGTTGCAAAGGCTTACTTATCAAGCCTCCTTAATTACTGGTAATCTCCACACAGATAAAAATTAGTCCTCAAATTGTAATAAAGAGAGTGTTACATTATCTTGAAGGGTAAAAGGCGATATGAAGTATATGGATATTCTTTTGAATTAACCGTATCCCTTTGCCAAAAAAGCTTTTCACTTGCAGTATAGAAATTTCCCTGACATTTGTAAACATTAATCTCCCATAAGAGCCATTAACATCCTTTGTTAATTCATTAGCTAATCACAGTGGATTGGGAGGAAAGCCATGAACTTTGCGTAGTTGACACCCTATGCTTTTATTTAGTCAAAAAAGAGAGTGGAACTTTGGGTAAAATTGGGTAAAATACTTCATGCAACACCCTCTGCTGATAATCTGATCTGGGTTGTAAGCCACAGACACAGGGGCAGCAGCTGTGTGTTGACTCACTTTTCCTTACATGTCATCTGGGCTGCACTACCCTTAGGATTGCTCTGAGTCTTCCGCACCATCAGATAGATTGTCCATATTCTTAAATTCCTTTGCATCAATGGGTGATTATAAGTAGACAGGAAAGCAAATTGACATGCCAAATGACTTTGGACAATGAGGAGAGAATTAATGTTTTCTAGACATTTCCTACATAGCAAGCATTATGTTTGGATCTTTAATTCCTATATTCAAAAATTATATGTGTTAATATATTAAGATGTTTAATACCTTAAAGTGCATTTATCTATAAAACATCACTAAGAAATACTGAGTACTTAGATAATGCTAAGATTACTTAGCTGATAAGAATATTAAAATCAGAAGATTAAATTTCTGTTTCAAGACCCATGTAATAATAATTAGAGATAGGAGTCAAGTAATTTCAGATGTCAAAAGTATTCTTTCATGTTTGCTACTGCTACCAAAAGGGGGAATCCAACAGAAAAATATCCATAAGTGACATTATGCCAAGAATTTTGAGGAAAGTGGTAAAGAGGAAGAAGAAAGATATAGAAACCAGAATCCCTGCACTATGGAAAGTTTTCTGAATCCAAATACTGAGGGGATTACCAAAGCTGAAATTTTCTAAATGTCCTCTTTATGATCAATTACTACAAAAGTACTTCTTTAATTTAAGATGAAATAGCAAGTCAATATGATCAACTAATATTTAAGCTCCAGTATTTATTCATTATGCTCTTTAAAACAAAATAATGTTCTTTAACCATTTGAACCCTCATGTATGAAATTAAGTAAATCCAGGACTGTGGTGATTGTCATACCCAAATCCTGTCATGTTATGTCCTTATTTTAGAGTCCTTAATTTCTAAAAAAAAAAAAAATGCACTTGTTAATGTGCTGTGCGTGTGTATAGATTGGGTAAAGCTGCAAAACTGATTTTTTAAAATTAGTTTTGAGGCTCAGTTTTCTGCAAAATATAGACTATCTCTACTATTACAAGGGCATGGTAGGAATCTATGATCTAGAGAATTTGTTACAATACTATGATATTGCTCCTTCGATGGAGATAAAATTTTCTTTTTCTTTCTTGCACATTGTTAGCACCTCTTGTCATCATATCTTCCTAGAACTTTTCTCCAAGAAACTCAGATTTCCCATTGTCTATTAGCTCTCTTTGAAAATCTTATCCCCAAAGAATACTTGTAAAATTAAATCAAATAAAATCCCATTGACTGGTCAATTACAGCTAAATAAAGAATTTAAAAGGCCTTTGTTGACAAGGAAATCAAAATTGAAAACAGTTCACAATTCATACATAAAGAATAGGAGTACAGGGCATTTAGTGGCACGCAAAGAGAGTAGAACCATAAAGAAAAGGTTTTAAAAGCTCATAAGAGGGAGGAGTTGAGTGGCTGAGACTTGAGTTGTGACTTCTTGGGAGTTTAGGGTCCGTTGTAAAGTCTACAAGCTGGTGACAGGATGTGCTTAAAGCTACACATCCTTTTAAACTGTGGTCAGCCCCTCCCATGACTTTTTGGGTAGTGGGTCCTGCCTTAAAGACTGAGAACTTTGCGTGTGAGCTTGGATATTGTCATGGGGTGAGAGAGCTGAGGAAATTGGAAAAAACAATGGCATGTGGAAGATCACTAAGATTATAGGACCCTCTCCCGGAAAAGGACTAGTAGCGATCACACAAATCAACTGCTCCTCTGGGTTGGATTTCATTGTCTGGCTCTCTCGATGGGGACCTGTAGGCAAGGCAGTTGAGAAGCCTTTGTTCATTTCAGCAAGTTGGATATTTCCTAGGTTCACTTTAAAATACAGGAGAGAGAGAGAGAGAGGGAGATGGGGGAGAGGGGAGAGAGAGAGAGAG
>LOEQ01007593.1:76686-92709 GCA_001685075.1 Bramus lutescens | reverse complement strand
CATTTATTAATTGTTTCTCCTAGTGTCTGTGCTACTGGGGTTATATTTAGGAAGTTGTCTCATGAGTCCTAGCTGCTTGACATTTCCTTGTTCTTATTATCTATGTTCTGTAGTCCCTGCTTCTATCGGGGGAAGGGGCAACAACATATCCTGCTTTTACCTATATTAATTTTCCCACTAAATCAACATCTATCACATTTCCATACTATATTTACTAAAAACCCCCAATCATCAGAATTCTATTTAAGCTAATACTGGGATTGTGTAAAGTCATTGCTCAGCGAGACCTCCAAGATGTTAGGAATATTTCCTAACCGAACCACTCCACCAAAGCAAAATAATCCCAATCAAACTAAATCAGACCAAATGAAAAGATATCCAGGTTTAATTAGACACCTGTGCTCCCGTGTGGCCCCGAGGGGAAACAGAAAGCCACCTATGTGACCACTGGAGAGGAAGAGGGAAAACCACGTGTTTATTTTTTGGGGAGCAGTTTAAATAGCCTGTGGAAGTGGTCTTGACCATTCCTGGGGAGGGGTCAAAGTTTGGTGGAATACCTTGACCCTTCTCAGGGAGGTGTCAAGGTTCCAGGGGCACAAGGGAGGAGCCTCCAAAGATGGAGGCCAGAGGCTGGGATTACATACAACATAAGAAGTAATGATCTTCATAATAATCCACAGGTAAAAAATGCCCAGTAGAATGGGATATTCACGTGAGATAATTACACTACATTAAAGGCAGTGGGAATCCCCCCACACCCATTCACACCACGCCAGATACCAGAGAAAAAATGGCAGCGCTAAATATGTAAAGACACAGAAGTAGCAAGAGACATTCTGGGGAGGAAGTCTTCCGTGTCTTTCCTATCCCTTATTCACCCATAAGGGCTTTGCTTCCTGGTAGGCTAATTTCCTGAAGCTCAATTGCTACCTGCTTCTTCTCTGACATGGCCACTAATATCTCCTCCTTTATTTGTTTGTTAAATGAAGCCTGTGAATCTCTCTAGCCAGAGTGTAACTGTAGACTTTTGAACATGGCCACCATTCGTTCCTTCTTTGATTGCTTCTCAGCATCTATCCTAAGCCTTCTTTGGGTCTTAAACAAAATGGCTGATGTAGAATGGATACACCAGCAGTTCAGGGGTAAGAATTAGGAGCAGTACCTAACTCTAATCTCCATTATGCATAGGGATGGGCACTTCAGCTAGGTTTAGGTTAATCTGCACAAAATAAAAAATAAAGCCTTGAAGCCTGTTAGTTCTGTTGCGAAAAAGATGGTATGTTTTTCCTGCATACAAAAGTGGATTTTTATAACCCTGCAAATTATAACCTGCCATACAGAGATAGCTTAGGAAAGTTGACCTTATGTTAAAGCTGGCATGTCCAAGGATGCTAGTGGATTGGAAAGAAATTACCATTTTTGATTGGGAAAAAAGGCCCTTCTTTTACCACATGTAGTTATGTTTTATTGTTTGATACAGTTTGAGTTGGGTGTTGTATTATTGCTGACAAATATAACAAAATACATAATTTATTATTCAATTGTATGTCTTACAAGTATTTGTAAGCTGTCTTATCTATGAGGTAAAAAGACAAAGGATAATAGAGTATAGCAAAGAGACAGACATGGTGTGGGAAAATGGTTTGCATTCTGTCAACTATATTTTAAATAAACACTGATTGGCCAGTAGTCAGGAAGGAAGTATAGGTGGGACAAACAGACAGGAAGCAGAGGTGGATAAATGAGAAAGGAGAATTCTGGGAAGGAGGAAGCCCATTCCTCTACAGTCCTTTCCCAGCCACAGAAGAAAGAAGATGTGACTGCCTCACTGAAAAAGGTACTGAGCCATATGGCTAAAATAGATAAAAATAATGGGTTAATATAAAAATAATGGGTTAATATAAGTTATAAGAGTTAATAGGAAGCCTGAGCTAATGGGATTATGATTAATGTAGACCTCTGTGTGATTTCTTTGAGACTTAATGACTGTGGAAACTGGGCAGGGCAGAAACCCTGACAACACAGACACTTATATGGAAATACATTTATGTAATGGAGAATGTAAGTGTAGATAAGCATGTACAAGCTACAATGGAAACATGGAAGGAAAGATCCTAAATGTACCTTCATGGCACAACCAGGGTCACTTATGCATTGACACTGGAGGAAACTACTAAAGTCTTAAATAAAATGAAATGAGAAAGAGTATATGGGGAAAGTGGCCTGGGATACGCTTTGAGCAATACTTCTTTTAAGGTGGATTTATTTTCTCACTGTGATGGAGGTCTATCAAAGAATTATGATCAGCACTTTCAATTTGAAGCCATGTATATTATGATTTCTTGGTCTTCATCTGAAGAAGAATTTAAAATCACATTAGTCAAGAGCATGAGAAGTACAATTCCTGGGCCTTGTATCCTGTCCTGTTCTCTCCCGATGCCTCAGTTTTCTTCTTTGAAAAGGAGACTGCAATGAGACTACTGTGAGCCCCACACAAATTATCTTAGCATTATAGTAGGTACCTTGTAGATGTGCAATATTTAATCTTTATTTTACATTAATTCTTTCCTCATTGATTTTAGATTCTAAATCATTTCCGTGGGCTTCCTGAATAACTTAGAGATGCTTAAAAATAAAACTGGGCGGTGATCTGCTCTGTTAGACAATGTGAGATCTCAACCTGACAGCTTAGTTTTAGACATCAGTCATTCATTATTCTTGTATTTTAGTGTCTCTGTCCCAACTACTCAATGAGGCTCAGTTATCTTAGATTTCTGAAGCTATGTATCAATGCCCATAAGTAATATATTACATTTATATAGTACTGCAGATAAAATATTCCCAGTCACTAAAGATCTTTGCAGATATGATGATAGGAGCATACTCAAGATTAATAACAGCTCATAGTGGATCTATATGAGGAAGGCAAAGTGAGTTGTCTATGTGAGATTTTTTTTCCTAAATGTAAAAGTGACTAAGACATAGGCATGTGAAAGGCACTCTGACATTCAGCCGATGTTTTCACCTATATAGATGCACTTGTTTATTATTCTTTTATCTGCTAACTGATCTGATAAATTTTTCAACAAACAACCCAGCCACAAAACAGTTGATCTACTATCTGTCCTGCCTGGAAGATATGCTGGGGTAATGGTGGAGGAGAACTTGTGAGAGTGGACAACCAATGGTTGGTCCAACTTGAGGCCCACAGAACAAGAGGGAGCCCATGCTTGATACTGCCTGGATGGCCAGGAATCAGAGGCAGGATGCCCCAGAGACCCAGCATAGAACCAAAGATGACATGCAAGTGAAAAAGAAAAGAGAGAGAGAGAGAGAGAGAGAGAGAGAGAGAGAGATAAAAGTCAGTGAAGTGATTCCTAATGATTTTCTGCTATACTGAGATCGATGCCTAGGCCAGTTGTCATCATAGACGTGTCACCCAACAACTGATTGGAGCTGATGCTGAGATCTACGGCCAAACACTAGGCAGAGCCAGGGGAACTCTGAAGAAGAGGAGGAAGAAGGACTGGAGGAACCAGAGAGATGAGAATACCCAAAGAACACAGCCCACAGCACCAACTGTGCAGGGCTCATGGGAGCTCACAGAGATGGAAGTGACAAACACGGACCCTATATGGGTCTTAGCAAGGTCCTTTCCATATGCCTTATGGTTGTACAACTTAGTGTTCTTGTGTGACTCTCAAGAGTGGAAGTAGGGGTGTCTTTGACTCTTTTGCCTGTGTTTGGGACCCTTATCCTCCTGTTGGTTTGTCTATTCTATCCTTGATATGAGGGTTTGGTGCTTAGCCTTAGTGTATCCAGTTAGGTCATGTTCAGTGGTTATCTCTTGAGGTGTGATCCTTTTGTTTGGGGAAGAACAAAGAAGAAGTAGATCTTGGGGAGAGGGGAGGTGGGGAGAAAGACTGGGAGTAGATGGAGGGGAAACGGTTGTCAGGATGTAATGTATGAGCGAAGAATAAAAGAAAAAAGTGATATTTTAAAAGCAAACATATTGAGTTAAGTCAATACTAGTATCATGGAAGGTAAGTTCAAGAGAACGAAATTAAATCCCAGATGGAGATGATGTAAGAAGTTGAGCAGCTACAACATAGGTCTGTGGGAAATGAAACATCAGCTAGCCAAGGAACTGGTCATCCCCTCTTCTCTTCACTTTGAATTTTGGACAGTTATTTAGCTGCCAAGCCTCAGTGTAGATGGAGAATGCATAAAGTATTCTGTACTTTGGGCACAGAAATTATTGGTGAAATTAAAAGACATTAATTTCCAGCACTGAATTTGGAATGCAGTGGATTCTATGATACCCACTGTTATTAGCCTTTAGCTAGCAGTGTGAGGAAGAACACTAATTACATAATATGCTATACTTAGACAAGGAAATAAAGATAATGGACATCTATAAGCATTGCCTGCTGTCGAATCACTATGGAGTTTCTAAGAAATATTTCTGGTATAGTTCACTTCAATGTAAGAATGTTAGTCAGGAGCAAGTAGATTCTGAGATTATTCTTGGGCTCACAGGATATCAAACAGTAATTCTAGTTCATTTCAGCTCACTTTGCCTTTAATCTGCAGACTTGGCCCATTATCTTACTTACAATACATACATGTATGTATGCAAAAGCTGCTATACAGATAGATATGAACCTAGGCTGATTTTCACCAGAGAGGCATCATCCAGTAACTGATGTGAGCCAATGCAGAGATCCGCAACCAAACATTAGATGGAGTTCAGGGAACCCCGCAGAGAGTAGAAGGAAGGATTGTAGAAGTCAAAGGGGTTGAGAACACCAGAACACGGTCCACAAAATCAACTAAGCAGAGCTCCTAGGGGCTCACAGACACTGATGTGAAAATCATGGAGCATGTATGGATTTCAGCTAGGTCCTCTACATACATGTTATGGTTGTATGGCTGGGTGTTTTTGTAGAACTCCTAACAGTGAAAGTAAGGGTAATCTAATTTCTTGGCCTGCTATTAAGACCATCTTTATTTCCTAATGGATTGCCCTGTCCAGCCCTGATACGAGGTTATGAGCCTAGTCTTATTGTAATTTTTTATGCCTTCTTTTGTTGATATCCATGGGAGGCCTGCTCTTTCCTAAAGGGAACTGGAGGAGGAGTGGATCTGGGCGAGGGGGTGGGATGGAGATTGGAAAGATTGGAAGTAGGGGAAACTGCAAACAGGATGAAATGTGTGAGAGAAAAATAAGTAAATAAATGTATAACCAAGTACATAAGTTAGTGATAATAATGATAATGATAATATCATTTCCAGGTCAAGTGTTTCCTTAATATATGACTGAAGAGTCCTAAGAGGAAGCTGCCTTTGTTTTCATTTGATTTTTGCTTTGCTTATCCAGTTGTACTTTAGGATGTGACAGTACTATTGCTGTTGAATTTTACTTACTTATAAGCTCCTTGGTATTAGTCAGTGAATCTAATACTCTCTTTTTCAAACACCTTTACAGACAAGTAACTTTCAGAAAATACTAGCTGGATGCGAATTCATCTATGAAAGCCTGCCTTCAGTTTTAAGATGATTTTTCCTTTACATGATTTGTTTGTACTAAACAGATTTATTTTTAATTGAAAGGATACAGATGCTCTCACTTTCTGAGTCTTTCCAGTGAGTCAGAGTGCTTCACTGCCTTGACTGGCAAGGACAAGTTACAGGGAGCCAGTTATATACACAGTCATACAAATCATTCATACATACAAACCATGCTGCTAATCATGCAGTCACTTGTTCTGAGTCGTCTTATGTTGGCAGCCTCCCCAGAGCCGATTGTGCCAGAAGCAGGGCAGTCTTCTAAGTTCCTCAGAAGAGATCTAGTCAAATATTTGGTTCCTGTAAATGTACTGTACTGTTGGCATCGGGCAGATCATTGTGTGGGCTTTCATTTGCATTGAGGGGGCCTTCTTAGGGAGTGCCAGCTACTGTAAAAGACAGGGCAGGAGAAGGCAGAGATGGTGGGCAGCCAAAATGAAAACTCACCAAATTATCCAATACTCAATCATGGTCTTGTCATTCTGCCTTCTTGCGGTACCCATTGAACAAAGGAAATTTTCCTAGAGACGCAATGAGGGAAGAGGGGTTTGCATTGTCACCTAGCAGAATATTGGAAGTTGTTCATGTTCCTGATGATTTCCAGCAACTGGCCTGCAGTTATTTTCTATATATTTTCACAAAGCCCATAACTTTGGGACAACTAATTCAGGGAGGCTGTGAGAAATTCGCAATGACTATAGCTGTGAATGATCAGTAGCCAATATGGCTATAACCCGTGGAATGAGAGATGGTCACACTGTCTTTCATGAGGAGGTTTGAAGTCATTGATACAATATTAATGTCAGAGCCCTAGCTGCCAGATTTCAGTCTCCAGGAATGAAGTATATGGGCAACCTGAAAACTCAGATGCACATGTAAATTGAAACTATCAGACTTTGATCTGAATTAGGTATTCATGGAGTATCACAGAACCACCTATGATTTAACAAGACTTCTAGGTAATTCTGAAGGATGCAAAAGTATAAGAGCCATGGCACTGGAATGTCTAATAATGCAATGCCAACAGAAATACTGCATGAATAATTTTTAGATAGTTAGACCTTTCTGTGGAATCAACCTGTGTTGATTCTGCACAATCCAAAGCATCAATTTATCTTAGAACAACTCAATTGTCAAAATCTCCAATATAAGAGAAAAATCAAGGAAGCTTGATAATGGAGGTGGCTGAGAGGAATAAGTAAGGAGGGCCAATAGGCATCTTCCGTGTCCATTCTTTGGAATCAGATTGTAAAAGTCAACATTCTGCAAAATTCTGACTTACATCAGGAAGAATTTAGATAGGGGCTGAGTCTCTACTGTTTTGCACTTGAGAGGAAACCAAGTACAGTCTTCCCGTTCTTACAGAAAATTTGTACAAGCATTGATTGTCCTTGAAGTTAACCCTAATAGCCAAGGGAAAACTACTGACAACTGGCAAATGACACGGTGTGCAAAAAGTGTGGATTTTCTATAGACCATGAAAATCAGAACATATTTTTTGAATGAAGAAACAGGAAATTATGATAAACATTCTTGTTCAGTGAGTCCTTTCTGTGTTCAGTTACACAGTTCATTGCAAAGCTGGCATCCTTGATTCTGAAGATGTATCAGAATATTCAGGTTTTAGAAAATCAAGACTTTGTAATGCAATCCTGTGATCCATATCTAACAATCATTAGGCAAAAATGGAATCTAGGCACTGATTAACTTGTGTTTTCCCATCTTGGCCACTCTTTCTCATTCGTTAGGCTCCTCCCTTATTCCTCTCACCTCTGGAATAACTATCTCGTCACACCTCACAGCTAAGGGCTTGCTTATTTTCTTTATTGTAAATAGCATTTTGACTCTACTTTTTTCCAGCTACAATCCAGTCATTGGCTAGATCCTTGCAACAGCCTAAAACCTGCTTTTACTGTGTAAATGGGAGGTTTGAACAACCAGGAATACTTCATTAGGTGGAATATTTTCCCAAAGAATTCCGCATGGAACTTAGTTTTAATATCATCTTAAGAATTCATAACTGCAGCACAAATGGTCTTTATTTTATAAATTGACAAATTTCATCATGCAAACACATTGATTTGGCGGAACAAAAAAAAGACCACCATATTTTAATGTAGCTCTTCACATCTTTGATAGTATTTTTTGAAGGTTGAGTTTCCAACTGGTTGGGGAAGATAAAATCATCTTCAGAGCTTTGAGGAGGCTGCTATGAACTTCAGCCTTAAACAGTGTTCGAATCATCTTATGGAATTCCCTTTAAAATATGAATTTGCATATTTTAGCATACAATGTTATTGATTTTCTTGCATTGCATGTTTCCTGCTGAATGGAATGATACCTCTCTTAGCACAAGCCTCCTGACAGCACACTTGTTAGAGCTCTGACTAATTGAGGCGAGTTTCTGAGAAAAGAAAAGAACATTATATCATTCTTTCATTCTGTTCATGGTTGGCATCATTTGGTTGTGTGTTCCCAGAACAGAACCTTGGATATTTTAACAAGAGGTCGGTAGTATAGGCTTGAACATTGAGAAGATATTCAATGGAAATTTCCCCACCTACCACCCAGGCTTCTGACTTAGTTGTTTGGGTTATGGCCTAAGCACTAACATATTTAAAATTTCGTCAGGGATTCCACATACAATCAAGTTCAAAAAGCACCGGTGCTGAGCTCTTGTAGCTCTGGATACCTTCATGACATCGGACTTGGCTGAAGAGCTAACAGTAACAACTCAGAATTCGCCTCCAGGTATGCTTTGTCATGAATAACTCCATTGAATGTACACTTTGAGCCTGTCTACAGGGAACTCGGAAGTATGGATCTGTGCCAGTGTTTTCACAGGATTGCTTAACTAAACCAGCACACCATTGTCTCTTTCCTTTGGAGAATTACGTCTGTATTTTGGTTCTTGGCTATCTATTGGCCAGGTGCCTTTGTGGAGGGGTGGAGATTGTGGAGGAGTTAACCTGTGATCTGTAAAGAAGCCTGGTAAGATGGTGGAACATGAGTTTCTAATTTCTGCTGCCTGAAGTCACAGATGTAGTAACTTAAAGTAGACAATGCTTACTATCAGGGTTTTGGAGATCGAGTCCAAAATGAGTCTTAAGAGGCTAAAATCAGTGTTACAAAGTGAATGGAAAACAAAAATGAGGACATGACCTCTCCTAGGTATAAGTGGAAGGGAAGGTTTATTGTAGATATGAGGGAAAAAATAGCCAGGGTCATCTGGAATCATCCAGACTGAACTGGGCCATGAGAGGAGAGAGAGGTGTGGGAAAGCAAGAGTAGCAGGCCAGGAGCCAAGAGACCAAGAGTCCACATGGCCAAAATGACTCAGTATGTATAGGAATCCGAGACTGGGAGAAGGGATGAGAAGCCCAGCGATGGGGAAGGAAAGGTTTAGGGTACAGATAGGAGGAGAAGCGCTGGGAGGAGCCACGGGTATTGAGTGAGACCTGCGAGTTTCAGAGCTAACACACGTGCACTCACTTTTCAAGGGCTTCAGCAGAGAATGTGTTTCCTTGCCCTGTTTTCAGAGTGCAGACAGCAACCCATGTCTGTTTCTGTTTTCTGTGTCTTCCCCTCCTGACTCTGCTTCCATTGCTCTGTCTTGTTTTTATGACAAAGATCACTGTGATGATACTTTGCCTAACATGAGTATTGCTAGCAATGGACATCTTCACATTTGGAGCCGAATTACCTCCATGACACAGAAGATGACATATTCACAGCTTCTTCTGATTATAATGCCAATACTTGGAGGAGAGACAAGGTGTTATTCTGCCCACCGTTTTTGATGACATATCTCCAGAAATATTGCACTCAACCTTTACTCTTTTAATGAGAATTTATCAGGACAATAATACACACGCAAGGCAATCATTGGAGCTATGTAAAATATTTACAGAATGATTTATACAATTAGTATCATTACTGCATGTCCATGCAGCAAATGCATCTATCCCAGCATTTTGCAAGAAATGCTCCTGTAACCCTAATTTTTGGGTCCTCTGAATATTTGTTACCTAAATCATTAACATTCAACAAGATCAAATTGAATTCTGCCATGGGCATTCATGGATTTTATTGCTATTCTAGGTGACCCGTGTTGCCAGAGGAAATAACATGCTCCGAGATCCCCAGGTTCTAGGCCACAACTAGGATCAGTCAGAACCCAATTCCTGGGAGGATAAGCAGTTATCCAAGTGTCTATATATTTTTAGAGTTTCTCAGACCATTGGAGCGTACATCCAGGTCTGAGAATGACAACTCAAGTTACTATGTTTGTACTTTCAAGGTTTGGCTCTTCTCAGGTCTTTCACTTTTCATGCTTGAAAAGAGAAGAAAGCCACCTGGTGCTCTCCACCTGCTGGGTGTTCCATGGAGACCCTCGCCTAGCTAGAATTGAGAGTAACAACGCAACAGTGCTTCGGTGGTCATTCACTAAAAGCAGGAAATAGTTAAGAAATACAAACAGAACGTCCTTGCTCGAACCCCAGTGTCAGGAGAGACAGTGGTGACTTGGGTAGAAGTGAGCTTGGTTCTGTGGACGTCCATGTTCCTGTGTCTTTCAGTCTAGAAATGCCCAAGGGTGGCTCGGAGGATGGAGCACGTGTTATCTGATGGAGATTTTGTGTGAAGTGAACCAGTGTCACTCTTCAGAGGACTTTTCTTCAAACTTAGTCAGAAGGCAGAACCACTCCCGTTCATCCTTCAGAGCCATTTTCCTACACAGCGGTTTTCTGTTTGCCTTCTCCCCACCTGCAATCAATGGCATTTTGATGTGACAGGCATACTATCACACACCAAGCTGAAGACATTTTGGGGGAGTGGGAGAAGGTGGTCTTTTTGTTGTGACACTTACTCATTTCCTGTGTTTTGACTCTCAAAGGCACCCTGTTAATGCCTGTGTCAACACAACATACTTGCTTCTGTCCTGCTAGCATCTTCTTCTCCTTTCATACAACTGACTGATACTTAAAATGCAGCGCACACTTCATTTATTGTTAGCCTCTCCACATTAGAAGGACAGAAAATGGGAGTGGGCACCTGAACCACTATACCTTCAGATAGCACTGTGTCCTAAGGATCTGAAATACTACCGGGAACATAATAGGTGATTAGGAAATATTTACTGAATGGATGGATTTCATCTTTCTAAGGATATTTTCAGAGAAGTACATCATTAATCCCATTTACAAAAGGTAGAAATTGGGGCTCTAGAAATCAATTGCCCAGTTGAAAGGATTTAGGCTCATGGGAGGTACACTTCCCATCATCCCTGTGGAGCATTTCCAAAGATGGTTAGCTGAAAGGACAAGATGAATCATCAAAGAAAGTGGTACCTTCCAAATGGCAGCCTGGAGACACAGGGGTCTGAGAGATAGCAATGTGCCTCCCTGCCTTAGGGTTATTCTGCGTGGAAATGTCTGGGCTGTTGCTGCCACCATCCTCTGCTGATGTCAGGTCCCAGTTTCTTGGTCCTCTAATATGAACCCTCTATGGAGGATACAGGGTTGCAGCATCAGAAGAGCATTGTACAGTATTCAGATTTACAGAATACTATTCACCAGGGTCGCAGCATCAGAAGAGCATTGTACAGTATTCAGATTCACAAAATACTATTCACCAGGGTCTTTGTCTCTCCAGTGTTCAAACCACCTTGGTGAACTACAGTCACTATCATGTAAGCCAATCTAATATACCTCTTTTCATAACATAATATAGAATATATGTTGTTTTCTATGTCACACACATACACACAGAGAGAATATCCTATGTCTGTAAACACACACACACACTATCAGTTTTGTTCTTTTATGGAACCTGGAATAATAATTGTTCAAACATGATTACAAATTACATCCTATGTCTACTATTTCATATTTGTCCTTCTTCCTACTAGCCATCTGTTAAGAATAAATCTCTTAAGAGCAGTGTTGTAGAGTTTTCTTCCCAGCAAAGGTCTAAACATTGCATCTAATCATCCATGAATGGCTGTTTCTTAGCTCTTAGCTCAGATATGAAATAGGAATAGCAAACACAAAGAGTTCATGAGGATGATTGCATAAGAATGTTTGTTTAATGAGCTAATTATTTTCTTCCCAGAATAGTATAAATCTTGACTAGGCAGGTGGTGTGTAGGTACTTACCGAGGCTTCCAGGTGTTCCTATTCTTTGCCTTTGGAAAAGGAAATGGCATATTGCTATGAAAAAGAAATTTCTGGAGAAATGAGTTGACTCAATCCTGTATTTTGAAACATTTCACTTGAAGATGAAAGATATGACCTTTGGAACCCGCAGAAGCATTTTAGGATTTGCTTTTCCCATGCTTGAGTATATTTTCACTATCTCTGTGATTGAAAGTCAATATGGGTTTGCTAAAAGTGAACTTTTATATAAAAGTTTTTATATAAAACTAATAGCCATTGTGTTTTTACTGATGATCAATACCTTTAATTTTTATGTGTGGTATGTGCACATGTGTATGTAGGTGACTGGGGAATTTAGAAGATGGTGTTTGTTGGAGGAGGGCACTTGTTGGTTCCCAGCTGCGCAGCTAGCTTAGACTCGAAATAATCACACAGAAACAGAAACTATATTATTTAAATTACTGCTAGGCCCATTACTGCTCTAGCTTTTTATTGGCTAACTCTTATATCTTAATTTAGCCCATCTCTATAATCATCTCTGTAATCTGTGTATCACCACGTGGCTGTGGCTTACTGGTTAATGTTCTGACTGGCATCTGTCTCCAGTGGCTCCATGCCATCTCTTTGACTCTGCCCTTATTTCTCCCAGCATTGAGCCTAGCTTTCCCTCTCTACCTAAGTTCTGCCTTGCTATAGGTCCAAAGCAGTTTTTTATTCATTAATGGTCATCACAGAATGCAGAGGGGACTCCCACATCACCTCCCCTTTTCTGTTTACATAAAAAGAAGGTTATACCTTTAACATAGTAAAATTACATATAACAAAACAGTTATCAAATAAAAATTACAGTTATGATATTTATATCTACTTTATATTTTATCATAACTAAGGAAAACTATTACTATAAGTTCTTCAAATCAATCAAAGACTCCAGAAGGATATAATATTACCTAAGTAAACAATAAGTTCATTGTAAGCAACTTCCAAAACTCTAGAATTGACAGAGACTTCTTGCTGCCTGGACAGGCACCCAAAGTTCTTCTGTACCATTGGGGCATCTATCTTCAGCCTANGTAAGCAACTTCCAAAACTCTAGAATTGACAGAGACTTCTTGCTGCCTGGACAGGCACCCAAAGTTCTTCTGTACCATTGGGGCATCTATCTTCAGCCTACAAGCCCATAGTGTCCAGCAGGCTTTTCCAGGAAGCAGGAACTTTCAAAGACAGTACCACCTATATTGGCATTTGTCAGTCATTTTCTTCTGTGTCCTGCAGAATGTCTAGCAGACTCTTTCATGAAGCAGGAACCCAGAAAGATCATCTCACCTTTAGGCAAGTTCAGCAGCCCTTTCTCTATGGGTCCTGTGTGTTTAGTTAAGCAGTCCAGGCAAGAGCAGTTTCTTGCCCAAATAGCTAACAAACTCCATAAGGAGTCTCTTTGATGCCCATCTTCCTCTTGAAGTAGCTTGTGCAGCCAGGAGAAGATGTGTCTCATTGTCATGAAAGCCCTAAGTTATTAAAACATTTTTAATTTCATATTCTGAAAGTCTTTGAAAGATTTGAAGAAACCCTATGCATCTGAAATACATCTCTGTACATCAAGAAAATCTAACATGACTACAAGCCTGACTATTATAGATGACTCTCTATTTACCTATATTTTTTAATTATAAATGAGCTGCACAAAACAATACTTTAATCAAGAGCAGACATATACATATAACAAAATTGACCTAAAATTTGTATAAATAAACCCAGATCCATACCGATGCAAAGTATCCATCTCTATAGCATATCCCCCTTTAAATGTAAACAAACATTTATAGACAATATTTGGGAATATGGGCACTGGTTCTGTCCAAACTTCTTTCTGCTATTTATTGGGTGAAGTAATTTTTTGAGGGGTGTTCAAGGTGACATTCAGGGAGTCTTGTTCCACCAAACCACACCAGTCTGTAAGTAATCCAGAGGTTCTCATCATATGTGGAAATAAGAGAACCTCTTTTCTAAAGCAATATATCCTTAGACTCAAATTTGGAAGTCACGATACCTTTATAATATCCATGTTGGTTTAGCTTAGCAGCCCATAAAATGAAATGGCTCTCTGTACTTAGCTCATCCACAGTCAAAAAATTCAAAGGCAACACAATAATATACATAATCCAGACTTTCTGTGTATATTCCAACTTTATGAGGCTTATTTATTTTTATTTTGTCTCTTTAACAACTTTTACCTTTTTTAAAAAAAATTACTTCTTTCTATAACTCTCTTTACTCCATTTTTCCTCTCCCAAACCTAAGTACATTTATCCAACAGTATGACTCATCTGGATTTGTCTTTATTGCATATCTGTAATTATTTGCTGTCCAGGAGTGCTTTTTAATATGCTAAGTGCCTCTTAAAACTTAACCTGTGGGATTACTAAGTCAAATAAGTTACTGTCTGCTTGCCTTGCCAAGTCTAGCATGGAGGAGCCACTTGTGCCTCTGAGAGCCATGCATACTGCTCCAGTTTCAGTCACACATCCAGTTCATGTTGCCATCAAGCAAGGTACAGCCCACTACTCACAAACCCCATCCAAATGCTCTGTAGTTGGACCTCCTGCCCAAAAGAGTCAGAGTTTGTGCTGGCAGGACAGCCCAGAAAGCCGGCATTTCAAAACAGCATGGCTTTTTTTCTTTTGCTACCATTGAATCAGGAAAACCTCTCTTAAAGGAACTGCTGTACGCCACCAGCAAGCAGCAAGAAGATATGTTAAACTCTATATTTTTGTATCTGGAATTCCTATTCAAACTCTCTCAGGTTTTAAGTGGATTTTAGTTGGCCATGTGGGCGCCAATCTGTTGGAGAAGGGTTGCTTGTTCGTCCTGGCTGCCCTGCCACAAAGTAACCACTCAGAAAACCATATTATTTGCAATATTGTTTGCCCAATAGCTTAAGCACATTTCTGGCTAAACTCATATCCTAAACTAACCCATCTCTAATATTCTATATATTGCCTTGTGGGGTTGCTTACCAGCTAAAGTTCCCAGCTTCTGTCTTCAGTGGTGGCTCCATAGCTTCTCTCTTACTCTGCCCTTCTTTCTTCCAGAATTCATCTTAGCTTTCCATGACTAAGTTCTGCCTTGCTATAGGTCCAAATCAGTTTCGTTATTCATTAATGGTAATCACAGCACACAGAGGGTACTCCCACATCAGATGTTGGATTCCAGATGACTGCAAACTGCCTGACATGGATGCTAAGAGCAGAATTCATGTCCTCTAGAAAAACATCAGGTACTTCTAATTGCAGGGCCATCTCTCCATCATGATGGTAAATAGTTTTAAAATAAACAGTTAAGAAACAACTATTTTTGCATGGATTTTTAATTCCCCGACTTGCTTTACAACTGCAAGTTTTATAAAGTGAATATTAAAATTCATCATGTTGAACAATGTATAGTTCCATATATGAACTAGAACTTTAAACAATCTGTTTTTAAAAAAGGATTTATTGAAATGTAATTCTTTTGGTAAAATTAGGTCATTTAAAGGACAGGCTTACTGTGTCATGTGTATGATAGCTAAAGCTAAAATATCTTATGATTATATATAATATCTTAAGAAAAATAATTGTGATATTTATGACTGAATTATTTTATCATTGCCAATAAAAACCTCTGGTTGTATTGACAGTGGCTCCATAGCTGACCCACCCCACAGCTCCTGATGAGTAGTAGGCTCCTTTCTATCTGTGTTAGCTTGCCTGTTGTACACACTCTATCCCTGTGGACTAGACATCTGAATCAGGCTTCTTTATGTTTGTTAGGATGAAAAGTAGGTGTCCATATGCATCAGTATTTTGTCACTTTGTCCTGTTGTATGGTTCTCCATTTTATTTTTCTGCCATGCTTTATATCTGTCCATCAGTAGGTTGGCATTAAAATTCTTTCATTTCTTAACCATTCTACTGGTCACTTTCTAGCACTGTAAGAAATAACTCAGATAACCTGACTTAAAAAGAGAAATGTGTGACTTGGGCAGTTTGTGGGACCACTGGCAGTGGGATCAGGATCTACCCCTAGTACATGAATTGACCTTCTGGAGCCTATTCCCTGTGAAGAGATACCTTGCTCAGCCTAGATACAGGGTGGAGGGCATTGGTCCTGTCTTAAAGTGATGTGACTGACTTTGTTGACTCCTCATGGGAAACCTTACCCTTTCTGAGGAGTGGATGGGGGTGGGGTGGGGAGAAAATAGGGGAAGTGATGTAGGAGGGTTATCTGTATGTGTTACTTTCATTGGTTAATAAAGAAACTG
>LOEQ01007593.1:54763-74053 GCA_001685075.1 Bramus lutescens | reverse complement strand
AGCTGTGCAGGAGCTAGGCTGGACGAAAAGCAGGCCCGTGCTCCCCAATCACTACAGGGAAGCAAGAGGAGAGGAGGGAAGGGGAACTGGGATTGGTGTGTAAAATTAAAAAAAATGTTTTAAATAGTGCAAAAAAAAGAGGAGAAATGTGCAAAAAATGTGCAAAAAAAAGAGGAGAAAATGTTTATTTTAGTTTCTGGTTTTTCGATATTTCAGCTAATGATGGGATGGGACTGATATGCACAGCAGAGAAAAACCATGATAGGAAAGGAAAGATTAAATAAAAAACGTGACTGCCATTCCTTGATCTTCTTTGGGCATGCCTCTCTTCAACTACAGATTTCTCTTGAGGCCTTACATCCAACTGCATCCCAGTCTGGGGACCAACCTTTAGACCATTAGCCATGGGAAGAGTTATCTAAACTAGAGCAGCAGTTTCACATCTGTGTGGCCATTTGCACACAAGTTTTCCCTTGACAGCATATTTTCATGCAATAACTATGTTTCATTACTATTATTCATTTCAGCAAAATGGTTGCGATGAATAGTTACTATAGTTATTAAGCGATCTAAGTGATAATACGGTTAGAAAAGCTCAGAAGTTGGACAGTTTATACAAATTATTCAATTCTGTTTTGATTGTTTTCAATTGTCATTCACATTTTTTTATATTACACAGTAGAAAACTAAGTGGAATAAGCCATCTCCCTGATCACATTGCTGTATATAGAAGAGGGGATTTTTTTATTTAAATAAAGTTTTTTTCATTTATTTTACATACCAATCAGTTTCCCTCCCTCCTCTCCTCCTAACCCTCCCCTCATCTCTGCTTCAGCTTCCATCAGTTACTGGATAGAGTATCTCTGATGACAATTAGGGAAGTCTGCTTACAATAAATGACCAGTTCAGGCACCCTCTCCACCATTGCTAGGAGTCTTAGTTGGGGTCATCCTTATGGGTTCCTGGGTTTTTCCTGGTGCCAGGTTCCTCCCTAACCCTGAAATACCACCCCATTAAGCCATCTCTTTTGTTACTCCCCCCTCCATCTTTCTCTCAACTGGCCTCCTGCACTTAGCCTGTCTAACTGGCTCCCTCAGTTCCCATCCCTCCATCTCCCCAATGCTCCGCCCCGCTGCCAAATTTAAACAGGAAATCTTTTCTATTTTCCCTTCCCATGCATGCATCCCTCTGTGGGCCCTCCTTGTTATCTAGCCTCTCTGGGGCTGTGGATTGCAGGTTGGTTATCCCGTGCTTTACTCCTAATAACTACCTATGAGTGAATATATACCATGTTTGTCTTTCTGGGTCTGGGTTACTTCACTAGAATGTGTTTTTCTATTTCCATCCATTTGCCTGCAATTTTTATGATGTCATTGGGTTTTTTTTTTCACGGATGAGTAGTACCCCATTGTATAAATTACTACATTTTCCTTATCCATGTTTTGGTTGAGGGGCATTTAGCTTGTTTCCAGGTTCTGGCTATTACAAATAATGCTGCTATGAACATAGCTGAGTAAGTGTTCTTGTGGTATGATTGAATATCCTTTGGATATCTGCCTAAAATTGGTATAGCTGCGTCTTGAGGTAGATTGATTCCCAATTCTCTGAGAAACCTCCATACTGATTTCCAAAGTGGCTGTGCAAGTTTGTACACCCATCAGCAGTGGGGNNGGGTGTTTCCTTTTCTCCACATCTTCTCCAACATCTTCATCAGTGTTTTTGATCTTAGCCATTCTTACAGGTGTAAGATGGTACCTCAGAATCATTTTGACTTGCATTTTCTTGATGGTTAAGAATGTTGAGCAATTCCTTAATTATCTTTTGGTCATTTGAGATTCGTCTGTTGAGAACTTTCTGTTTAGATCTGTATCCCAATTTTCAATTGGATTATTTGGCATTTTGATGTTTAACTTCTTGAGTTCTTTAGATATTTTGGAGATCAGTTGTTGGTCAAATGTGGGATTGGAAACGATCTTTTCCCACTCTGTAGGCTGCTGTTTTTGTCTTATTAACAATGTCCTTTGCCTTTGCAGAAGCGTTTCAGTTTCAGGAAATCCCATTTATTAGTTGTTGTTCTTAGTATCTGTGCTATTATTGATGATTTCACTAAAATCAGGAGCAAGACAAGGTTGTCCATGTCTTCATATCTATTCAATACAGTATTGGAAGTTTTAACTAGAGCAGATTAAGGGGATACAAATTGGAAAAAGTCAAACTTTTGCTATTTGGAGAAAATATGATAGTATACATAAGTGACCCCAAACTCCTAAAGCTGATAAACACCTTTAGTAATGTTGTTGGATGTAATATTAACTTAAAACCAGTAGTTCTCCTATATTCAAATGATAAACAGACTGAGAAAAATATCAGAGAAAAAACACCCTTTACAATAGCCATAAATAATATAAAATACCTGGAGGAAACTCTAACCAAACAAGTGAAAGACTTATAGGACAAGTTATTTAAACCTTTAAAGAAAGAAATTGAGGAAGATGTAAGAAAATGGAAAGATTTCCCATGCTTATGAATAGGTAGGATTAACATAGTAAAGATGACAATTTTACCAAAATCAATCTACAGATTTAATGCATCCCCATCAAAATCCCAACACAATTCTCAGACCCCAAAAGAATAACACTCAACTTCATATGGAAAAACAAAAAACCCAGAATACTTAAAACAATCTTGTAGAATACAGGAACTTCTAGAAGCATCACTATCCTTGGCTTTAAGGTCTATAATGGAGCTATAGTAATAAAAGTAATTTGGTACTGGAATCAAAACAAACATGTGGACCAATGGAATCAAATTGAAGGCCCTGACATAAGCCCACACCTATGAACACCATACTTTTACAAAGCATCCAAAATTATACAATGAAAAAAGAAGACATCTTTAACAAATGGTGCTGGCATAACTGGATATTGACATGTGGAAGAATGCAAATAGATCCATATCTATTGCTCTGCACACAACTCAAGTCCAAGTAGATCAAAGGCATCAACATAATCTAGTTACACTGAACATGACAGAAGAAAAAGTGAGAAGTAGTCTTGAAAGCATTGGCACAGAAGAGAGGAAATTTAAACTTGATCTCAGAGAATCCAGGTATTTCCACCAACTTTCTTCTTACAACATAGCAAAGCACTCACAGTCTTGTGGTTGTTTCCTGCTTTTATTGCCATTTTTGGAAAAGTCTGGAGATTTCAAGTTTTGCAATATAAAGTTTTTAAGGAGTATTTCATTTACTAAGAGGAAGTAGGAGGTCTTATTCTAGGTTACTCATATTTTCATGTTTGCTGTAATTGGAAGTCCCTATCAAGTAGATAACAAATAGTCCCTAAAATAAAAAGTAAACGAAAAAAACCTAGGAAGATAATTTGCCAACTGTTAATAAAATACAAACATGCATTATGCATAAATGTCAACACTTAAGAAAGCAAGTGCATTAACGGCCTATTCCATTTGCCTTAAAGGCACAAACCTAGTGAATAAATACTCCTGACTCCAACTTGTATGTGTTTCACTTTAACATTCTCTGATTTTTCCAGAACAAACATTTACATTTACCAGAGCTTTCTTTTTCCCACCACTGAAAATACATGCTATCCAAAGTCAGTGCAGACCACTTTTTCAAAGCTATTTTTTAATGGTTTAGAAGTTGCCTCAAGGTCTATTTATAATGTTAATGATGAGCAGACTTCCAAAACAGCATAACAGTTATTTTGTGTGACAGTTATCCCAACGTTAGAGTGCACATGCCTGTAGTGGACTGCCTCAAAACATCGTGTTTTGCAATTTTAAAATGAAAGTCATAAAACAAAAACAGGTCCTAATAACCATGTCCATTAATGATATCATGTGGATGGCATTCATTTGTATATTTCTTTTTTATTTCTTGTTTTTTATTTTTATTTTTTATTGTTTTGTGTATTCCTAAATAAGCAATATAGCAATATATGCAATATAGCAAAATATGCCTCAGCATCAAAAAAAATCAAAGTGATACTGGTTAAGATAATGTTAGGAGGTATATTTGAAAAATGTAAAAATATTTTTAGAGTTTATTTTAAGTATTTCAGAAAAAAGAAACTGATTCATGAGGAAACATGCAGGAAATAGTGTGCCTTCCTGAGTTTTCTGTTAGCACAGCAATTGAAAGTAGCAGATGGAGAGAAACTGATCACAAACCATCAGGCAGTCATCACCTAAACAGGTTAAGACCAGTCCTCTCTAGAACCGTTTTTTTCCAATGTACTTTGTCATAAAGAAATTTTATAATACTTTGAATTTACAAAAAATAAAAAATTATTTTTAAGTTTCTTTTTTGTTTGTTTGTTTCTCGAGACAGGATTTCTTAGAGCTTTGGAGCCTGTTTTGGAACTAGCTCTTGTAGACCAGGCTGGCCTCAAATTCACAGATCTACCTGCCTCTACCTCCCAAGTGCTGGGATTAGAGGCTTGTGCCCCCAATGCCTGGTTGAAAATTATTTTAATGTAAGTATATCCCATGTAGTATTGGGATACTAAGAAGTCATTTGATGTTTATTGAGAATTCAAGTTTCACTGGGCATCTTGATGTCTGTCTGGCAGATTCCCCTCAAAGCCAGTCACATGGTAGCATTATAATTGTCTGCTCTGTACATATATTTATGTATTTAGTGTGGCAATGATATGTAGGTTAGAAAAGAGGATCTGCTCTTTCCTTCCATCATGTGTGACCTGGGAATCAAACTCTGTGCTTCCATCATGGCTACAAGCACACCTCTGACAAGTGCCAGTCCCTGGTGACCAAGCATTCAAATCTATAAGCCTATGGGGGCCATTCTTATTAAAACAAACAAACAAACAAACAAACTACACCTTCCAAAGTCAGCAGTGGGAGAAAATGAGACAATACTTCAGGAAAGGCAGTTAATTCTCTGTGTCTCTCTCTGTGTCTGTACATCTCTCTCTCTTCTGCCCATACTCCTTCCTTCCTTAGGTCCATCGCCACACTTATGATCGTCACACAAAGCTAATATGAGAGTTGAAGACTGACATCCAATGATGTCAGAGGAATGATTTAGTATTTTCAGTTTTTTGAAGATTTCTGAGCCAGGAAGCAAAGGAATTAAAGAGTTCATAGGAATCTTAACAAGGCCACAAGCCAATGAAGAAGAGATTATGAGAGGAGAGTTTGTCAAGTGGGTACTAGCAGAAACCAGTAAGCAGAAATGAGTCACTAGCCAAGGACGTTGGCCGCAGAGTAATTTCAGAATGAAAATTCTGTGACACTGATTGGATGACAGGTGAGAGCGATGTTCTCTCTACAATGTATTCATTGAAATTCTAGGACAGTGGAAGTTATCGGCGCAGGGTATTAAGTTGCCTCCACAAAGGATACGGAAAACATTTAAAGAATCTAGAGCCCAAAGGAATCAAAGGAACAGAACTGACGCGTGTTGATGTTAATTAGAGCTTTCCGGTCCCATCATTTGATTATTTTAAGGTTATTATAACTTATTGCCAGAAGCTGAGGGACTTCCTCTTTGGACTTGCTTCCTATTTATGTTGCTGAGTTAACATCCCATTTTAAAAGCACAGCCACTAATAACTCGTCCATTTGTACATTCTTCCAAACCACTATATTTCCCATCTGTGGGTTAACATGGACGACAGTCCCTATTAAGCTCTTAATGGCTATTTATTTATTCCTGAGAAATGTTCACTTGAATGTTTTCATTGACTATCTAGACATTTATTAGTCATCTGTTTACCATTACACACATTGGTGGAACTCTTAAGTGCACCATTTTGCTGAACCTTTGGAGAAGAATCAAGATGAAGAAAAGCATATTGTTTGGAACTCATTAGAAACATATCCCAATAGTAGTGATTCTGTTTATTACAGACCCAAAACAAATCAAGTCATCTACAGACATAAAAAGCAGAACTGAAAGACTCACTTGGGGACAAAAGAGCTAGGAAGGCACTTGCTTACTGTTAAAACCCACTTAGAAGATGAATAATAGCTAAGTAACTAGCAATTTAGTAATTTAGAAGGCTGTTAATTTAGTATTGTCCCTGAAGACTGTGGTTACAATGATCAATGGTGGATCTTTGTGATAATACAGTAGGAAACCAAAATAGTAGGTTCTATATGAAAAATTAGCTCCCTGAATAGGTGTATAGTTTGAATATGATATACATAATTAATAAAATGGTTCAACAATTATCAATTTATATGGTATTTAAGAATAGTTGATGATATGATTTGGAAAAGTAAAGATGAAAAATTAAAATGACATACACCTATGTTTTAACACAATGTCTGACTTCTTTCTGTTGTGCTATCTCTAAGTGCTTCAGACTTTCTCAGCTTCAGAATTCCACAATGTTGATAACATATTAACTTTATAGTGACCAGAAGCACTGATAAGCTGCACCTAAATATGTGCAGATCAAGGTAAAAGTAAGTGTTACTGGCATTAGTTCCTCATGATTCCAATCCCTTATCAGGCTGCTGCCTGGGAACTGGTGATTTGTGGATCACTTTGATATATTTAACACTGGGTAGCTACAAAGCCTCAAAAGATATTTACTATCTACAGCTTAACCATAATAACAACTTTGCTGAATTTCTGCTTTTACTCAAAATCAAGGTAATTCTGTTGTTAATTTTAGTCCCCAACTACCGTGAGCTTCCCTGCTGAGATTTTAAGTATTGTGCATACAAGGAGTATCCTAGCATGTAAATGGGGGCATCCCTTGCTGCCCACAAAAGACCTCTGAGTTCTATCTGGAATGCCAGTAAGTTTCCTTGTTGGTTGAGTTCCAGCTCTTACAACTGAGCAAGGACATAGAAATGCGATCTCCTGCACATTCCCCCCACCCACGGGTTGCCCGTTCACTGAAAACAATCTCTCTACTTTCTTTTCTAAGGGGGAAACTGGGGAGTCCTACAGCAAAGAGAGCTGACTTCATTAGAGTATAACACAGCACCCATAGGATTTTATGATTAGGACGGGAAAGGGAGGTAATAGTAATTGGAGTTAAGCAGAGCTACTAGTCCTTGTTACCATCTGACCAATTGGACCGAAAGCCTCAAATCAGAGACCTGACTTGTTAAGTTAAGCATCTCAGAGATCTCAAGATTCTTACCTAAATAAGAAATTACATTTCATGAAGCATGCATCTGTCTTCAACATTGTGTTTAAGAATGATAAAGATAGAACCATCGTTCTAAACACAGTAAGTCTGAAGGCCTGGGGTGGAGTCCATGAGCACTTGTTTATTTATACTTTTCATAGATTTCTCTTATAAAAAAGCTAGGACTAGGAGATAGATGCTTAGCCACCGTCTGATTGGGTTTGAGCCCTGCTCCACTGAAAGGAATTTTATGCCTGGCCCTGTAATCATGGTCCAAAGCCCATGGCTTGGGGGTCATAGGCTCTAACATAGAACCTTGCATCATTATTTTCTAAATGATCATGCTGTCAAATTCCAATCACTTTCTAAATACATATGCTTATGCCCATAGGCCTGGGCTGCTCTCACCCTTGGCTAGAATAGATGGTAGTTAACTGAGAACTGAATAACTGTTCAAAATTCTGAAAATCAGAGAATCATATTCAGCCCTAAATGGGACAGCTATCTTAGCCTCTCCATCATGAAGCCTCAGAGAACCTCACAGAGAAGGATAGAAGAATATACCCAAAATGATGTGTAGCAGTGATGTAGGCTGCTGCCTATGGGCATGGCATGGCTCTCACACTCAAGAACTCACAGGAGATGTGGTTGTCTTCACTACACCTGCACAAGATCAGGTCAACCTAAATATTAGAGTAGATGGGTTATATGATCTCCAGGCACAACCTCATATTGAGGAGCTATTGGCTATGAATAGCTGCTGATGGAGGGAGAACCATTCTTTTTTTATGAGGTTGAGGCAACTGATAGAATTCCTGTTCTCCAGTGGATGGCTTTACACCCTTATATTTATAGACAACACTAATTGGGCTTCATTGGTTACTAAAAAGCAAAACAACCGAAATATGTAAGTTTGAGAGAGAGTAACTGTAGGTATGTATATTCATTTCCCAATTTATTAATATGTGAAATAATTTAAAATGAAAATGCTTATAAATGATCAATTCTATAATTGTTGTTACTGGTACCTGTAAAAGCAAAATGGAAGTTAAAATTTTTTGCAGAGAAGGAATAGGGCAAGAGCGTTGAATAATTTCTTGTCGGCAGTTGAAGGGCAAGTTCAAGAGAAAATTACAAAGTCCAGATGTTCCTGGATCAGATATTGGGTGGTTAATTTTATTATAAATCTCATAGTGTCAATTGATTAAGGAAGTTTGCAGTTCCGTCTGTTTTAGCAAGTTTCTCATCTGTTCCACAGAGGTTAACACAGCTGGGATAAAGGAGCTTCCAGAGCCTTCCTGGGCTTTCACGTTCCATCCCTGTTGCTCCACCCCTCGTTAAAACTACAGCACAATTAGAACATATTCTCCCTTGCATAAACTAATGGAGGAGAAGTTCTTTTCTTCTCTATTCCTTTTCCAGAGCTCTGGAGAGTATTTGTGTTGTGACAACATTACAGTGTAAGTACAATTGCAGTATCCTGTAGTCCTGAGGTTGCCCATTGACTCCTCCTCCTCTCCTTTCCCCACCCTCTCTGAATGGATTCTGCTGTTTAAGATTATAGCATCCCAAATTAGCTAAAGGTCATCAGCTCATGCAAAATGCTCTCTGTGGTTGAATCAGTCTCAGCTTCCAAATGAAATCTTTCGCACATAAAATTCTACAATAACTACTAGTTATAGTTGATCAAGACAATGACAACACACAACTAACTGGAAGAGAGTACTTTCACGGGGCTCCAACAGTAGGGGAAGAACTTATCAGGATGAGCACCCCATTGATGATGTAATCAAGGGATCAATCCTGAAATCATACACATACAAACAACACAAAGTGGACTGAAACAATTGCATTTATATGTTAATATGTGTATTTGTTTCTCCCTCTGTGTTTGTAACAATAATAAGTAAAAGAGGCTATCAATATGAGTGGGAGAGATGGGACTAGGATAAGAAGGTTTGGAGGGAGGAAGGGGAAGGGGAGGAATGATGTATTCACATTATAATTAAAACACCTAGAATAAAAATATAATCTACTTAACATTTTTAATTATAATTAAGAACTGAAAATTTTTCTGAACTTATGGACAAGGATGATCAGTGGTCCTAATTGTGCCTAGGTGTGTTATCTGCTCATCAAAGTTTCAATGCTTCCTTAAATTAAATTTTAACAGAATATACCTGAAGCCAAACTCACAGTATTATGATTCTAAAAGTCTAGGATAGATCCAACTTTAATAGCACTTAGTGTATTTCAGATGCTTTTTCTAAAATACTCAAATTACAAATTTGATTCAAATTTTAAGTGCATTGTAAGGACCGAACAGAATGAATGAAAAAGGATAAAAAGAAGTTCTTGAACAGAAAACCAATTATCTCCTGAGGTCTGAGATTGGAGTTAACAAAAGAGGGCTGTGTTGTGGCAGGTCCTTCTATATACATGTTGCTTTTATTGGTTAATGAATAAAGAAGTTGCTTTTGGCCAATGGATTCGCAGAACAGACATTGGTGGAGAAAACTAAACTGAATGCTGGGAGAGAGAAGGCAGAGTCAGGAGACACCATGCAGTAGTCGCAGGGAAAAATTGAACTGAAATTTTGCCATTAAGCCACAGCTACGTGGCAATGCAAAGGTTAATAGAAATGGGTTAAATTAAGATGTAACAGCTAGCTAATAAAAAGATAGAGCTAATAGGCCAAGCAGTGATTTAATTAATACAGTTTCTGTGTGGTTATTTTGGGGCTGAGCAACAGGGACAAACAAGCGACCTCCTACAACATGAGGAGGATGAAGGAGTTCAGAAGAATGAACGTTGAAAAATGACTGCAGAGACCAAAACAGTCTCAGCTGTCCTTTTAGTGATCTGAGCATCATTTCTGATTTGTGCAAAGACAATCACCTTTGTGTAAAACAACTGGCACTTTTGGTAGAGTCGGCAGTGTTAACCCTTAGTTTTTCTAATTGAACTCAAAGGTCTTGTGTGGATTTACCTACATCCCTTAATAAAATTACAACTCCTCATCTGACTCAAGTGTTTTCTAAATCATTTCAAATAATATCAGGAGGTCAGATGGCTCCCTGTAAATCTACCAGATTCAAATAATTCTCATTATCTTAATGCCATAGAAAACTGGCCCGTTAACTGCTTGTCTGGATGGTCGAGGAGTTTCTAATATACAGCATCTAAGAGGTTATACATAGAATAATCAAGCATCCAGGTGTGGAATGAGGGCTCAGATTCACAAACAAGTAATATTATGTGGTCCTCATGAATATGACTTTTTTTTTTTACCCAGCCAGAGCTGGGGCAGGGGTTCTATGCACTGTGGAAGACTAGTATCTTCAGTATAATCGGTTCCTCTGAGCATCCAGCCTGGCCATGTGAGCCACACAGTGGAGATGTTGTCAGAGGTCTCAGTCAGATCGCTCTGTTTGTAGGCTGTACACAATCCTAAAATAGACATCATTGTGTTATAATGGCACTCTGCAGCTGAAAGGATCACTTGTACTATAAATGATGGACTTCATAGCTAACCCTCATCAGTAGGTGGCTCTAAGAGGCTCCAGCTAGAGTTTCACTGCTGGGCACTGGTTGGAACAGGTTGTCAGATTAATTTTTACGTCATCAAATTCTCCTCCATTCCAAGAAAATAAAAGCTACATATACTATGAAAATTATCCTTTTCTTCATCATTCTTACTCTCCTTACTTCTTTCCTTTCACCATTTTTTCATGTGTCAATTAAAGAAGCATTCCAAAATCACCTATTATATTGCCACATTCTTTGCCAGTGGGGAAATTGAAAACACATAATATTATCTCCAGTTTTACACACACACACAGTCTGAAGATCATAAGTATAAACAGTTAAGTGAGTTAAACGATACAGTTATGGTGTCTTAAATACTTCTCTTGTTCCTGTTAGAAATACCCTGACAAGGGACATAAGAGGGGAAGGGTGGTTCACTTTGACTTAAACTTCCCAAGTGCAGTCCAGCACGGAAGGAAGTCCCGACAGCAGGGGCTTGAAAGAACTGATCATGTTGCACTTCCATTTGGGAAGAACTAAGTAAGGAATGCTCCTGTTTAGCTATGGTCCTCCTTTTTATACAGTACAGAACCAAGGCCGAGGAAATAGTGCCAGCCACTTTGGGAGTGTATCTTCTCACCTCAGTTTCCCTAATCTAGATTTCTCTCTAGCCTGCCCAGAGGCTGACTTTCTCAAAATAGTCCTTCATAGACATGCCTACAGGCTTCTTTCATAGATGCTTTCAGATCCTGTTGCGTTGAAAATCAACATGAATCATCCCATGTTGAAACAGAATCATTACATCATCTACTCATATACTTGTCAGGTATACATCAAGGAGTAATTTAAAATCTTATAATAATTGAGTCATTCAATTTTATCTAAATTCTAGAAAACTGAAGTATAAACAGGGAAATAATATTAAATGAATTTATGTTTAAACAAGGCCCACTGATCTCAAATGTTTGGTATCCCACTGCTTAAATATGAGCAGAATGCAGAGTGAATAGGCCAGGTGTTTCTATAGTACTTATGTTTGTTACATGTTGTTGTTCAAGTTTTATACAGATTTTTGTATACACACAAGCATATATGTATGAAATATATCTGTAGTGTATATATTACTTTAGCACACAGCATTACTATGATTTGGATAATATCATTATCTATTTCTTGACTGGCATATTTAAGCACAGTGAGGTTAAAGCAAGTTGCCATTGCCCCAAAGCTCAGTGAACATAAAATGTGGGTATTTTAAAGTGAGTTGACCACAATGCTGAAGAGATTATCATTGAGATTGTGTGCATGCTTTTTTTCAAACTATATAAATAACCAAAGATTCTAGTAAGTACAGTTTTAATCTCAGTTTTCATCTACATACTTTATAAAGATTGCTAAACACATTTGATAAGGAAAAAAAGGTATGTGGGGATTCCCATGTATGAAACTCGATTCCAAAAGAGTCTGTGTCACGACAGTTCAGGGAAAATTTCATTTATAGGTCTGTGTAGCATACTGGTGTCTAAGATTCAACTCTTGTAAATTGATTCTCTGTTCCTATGCTGAGTACTATAAAGAACAGGGATGGTTTGAGAGTGTCAGGAGATATTCTGAGTCTTAGACTCACGACTATACCCTGGTGTCCTTCTGGGGGAGGTTTAACAAAAGAAGAGCACATCTGTTGAGGACCCTGGTAACCTCTGTCTGTCTGCGGTTGTTTGAGATGGATCTGGGTACCATGCTGTACTGTTCACCAACCTCATCTCCTGCCCTTTAGTGGTAATCATGCTGTGCACTGAAATAGGGAATCAAGAGAACAAGAACATTACCCATCCACATTGGTTCAGTTATGTGAAAGTGAGACCTCCATCATCTCAGAAAAGAAAAGGTACAGGAATTAAAGGTTGCAACTTTTCCTTTACTGCATATGACCTGATTGTGTTATTTACTGATTACCCAAGGCTTCATATTTTAACCAACAATGTGCAAAGTTAAGACTTGAAAAGAAACCCAAACAAGTTCACATATTTATAAGTAGCTGTCAGTTAGAGAGAATTCATAGGCACCTCTCCCTGTATGCTTAGCATTTTCCAGGAGCCATACTTTAAACGTCTTATCTTTTTTTAAAAGAAATGGCATTGACATGAAACAGCTAGCAAGCAGTTCATCTTCTACCATCTTATCTTTACTTAATGACTTCTTCTCCCACCCAATTTGATGCAGCTGCCAGGAGCTGAGACAATTTTTTTCTAAACATCTATTAGAAATGCATACAAAAAGCCTACTTGCTGTCTGTGTACTCCAGCCATCATGCCTAAAAAGAATCTAAATTGAATACCAGAGTAGAGAAAAACATATTAGCCAAATTTTAGTCTACAGGAACCAGTTGGTTCCAAATTTTATATACCATGGCTCTATGGCTGCATACATCTTTGATTACTTGGCCATGGATTTGAAGTTTAGGACTGCTATTCCTAAGCAAATGGATAGATAGGAAAAAGCATTTCTTCAACTGTTTCATAGAAGACTTTGTGAATTCAGGTAAAATGTGTAGAAAAATAGCACAAAAATGTTTTAAGAGTATACTTCATGAAAATTAGATAGTATTATTTATATGTTCTAGACATAGGGAAATAAATATTTCTGAATTACTTATCTTCTCTAAACACCTTGGGACAATGTTGGTCCCATATTTTAAAATGCTGGTGGTAAGGAAGATGTCAGCACACTGAGGAGTTTCAACAATGGGAAACAAATTTGGTATTTGTAGACTACAAAGAACACAGGGTAAGCCATAACCAGGTTTATAAACTTTAGAACTTGAAATTTGTGAACTAAGTGATTACAATTAAGTAGAGCCTAGAGTCTAAGATAGTAGCTGGCACAAGAATATGAGAAAGTGAGAGATAGAGAAAGAAAGAGAGAGAGAGAAAGAGAGAGAGAGAGAGAAAGAGAGAGAGAGAGAGAAAGAGAGAGAGGATATATGTGATAACCTGGAATACAATGTGAAATAGTAATTCAAATGTAATACAAAATTTATATTGCAGTATAATTTAATTCTGCAGATATATAAATGCACACATATATCATTTTTATTTTTATTTGAGAGATATTCATGATACAACCTAACCTGGCCTTGAACTACCATGTATCCTAGGCTGATGCCAAACTTCTGAACCATTGATCACAGTCTCCCATGCATTAGAATCACAGGTATTAGTCACCGTGTTTGCCTTAGGTACTCCTTTTAACAAAAAGGCCTGTGTGAATATCAAACAATTGTTAAACAAGCATGCAGACTTGTGTGCTGTTGTTGAAATTGTTCTTTGTTCTTTCTTCTCATAGATGACCATGTTTAGTAGTGTTTTTCTCTTGTGCAGAGGTAGGCTTACTTGTCTGCCTCCATTTGGGACTCTCAAAAACGATCAAGTAGCAGTTTAGCCTGTCAATTAAACTATAGTTAGTGTTCCTTTTCTATCCTTAAATATTATCCTGTATATGGCACTGTCCTTAAGCATCTCAAAGCATGCCTTCTATTGTGTATTTGTGCTTTAGCCATTTCAATTTCTATTAGAATATTAGGAAATGAACTAAGATGAATCCCAAATGTTGTAAAAGTGTCAGCAAGAAACAGAATATGAGACTTTAATAAAATGAGTTAATTATGGACAAGATTAAGGAAATGTTGAGAAATGGTGAAAGCCAGATATTTGCAACTATGGGGATGGCTTGTGTAAGGAAACTAAAGTAAATAGCGTGAACCCAGTGAGAACTAGAGCCATTGGGTCATCTGAGGTCTATAGGAGACACTGCTAAGAAAAGAAGCCACTGTCTGAAAAGGAAAGACATGCAGAAATACCACCTTATTCACCTTCTTCCATCCACTAATATGCTGTACATGTTTTCCATTGTCCAAATTTTACCAGATACATGTGAATGTGTAAATCTAGAAGGTTCAGTCTCTAAGAACTGGAATCCTTGAGTTCAGAGTAAATATGAGGGCTGCTCCCTCGTGCTGGGTCAACATCAAACAAGCAGTAAGCTCAGCTTGTGAAATGATGGAAACATGGCATGTATAGAAAGTAGCTGCATCGGCTTTGTTTGTTTCTAAAGTTTACAAAACTGAGTCTCATATTGGCTGAAAATTTTTCACAAGTACAGTTCTCTGGAAACTGACAAAGTCGGGATCTTTGTTAATAAAACTTGGATTTTTTTTAGACCTAGTGTTCATGTGTACAAGTTCTTTCCACTCTCCTACTTGGATTCATATCTTTAGACAGCCCAAATGCAGGTCATTCCCAACTCCATGGTCAGTCCTTTTCACCCACCAATGAAGTTCACCCATTTCCATTTCTCCAAACCTGGCTCAAGCTCCTCCCTCTTGCTGGGAACTTGTTCACTAGCTTGTCTACTTTGGCCTCGTAGACTTTTCATTTACTATTTATCCTTTTGCTGTCTTGAAGTGTCATTGATCTGATGACTTGCCCAAAACAAGGGAAGTTAAGCCTAGATTGGGTACATTAGTTATCACAATAATGCACCTTCTAGAAAGGGTCAGAGAAAGTTAATTTATGAGCGCTATTGACCATAATCAGAGTTATTGTCATGTTAAACTTGAAATGCACAGACATTATGGTAATGATCTGAGATGTAAAAGGATCCAAGTCACCCTTTGACTGAAAGTTACAGTAGAGTTAATAAGTTATCTCTTCATGGGACACTGAAAGTTTGTAGCTGATGAAGCAGCATGAAATAGGTAGAATAACATTGAACATGTCTCAAGAGAAGACACTTCTGCACTTGGAAATCAAAGATATACCTAGTCCTGTTTCTACCTTTGGGTAACTCCTGTTGGGCCATGTTGTCTAGAGTTGAGAATCACAGGGTGCCTGGGTGAGATATCTGAATTATTTTTCTCCAGCTTTCTAAACCCTGAAAGCATTTCATGATCTTTCTGTGATGAAGAGACACAGATTTAGCTAAGACCTTCCCAATTTCCAACAAATCAAATTCATCCCTGCGTTCTTAATGAGCCAACCTTTCAAAATTGGAACCAAAAGTTTCTTTCTCCCTTATCCTGTTTGGTCTCCTTCAGCCACGCACAGGACAAGTGGACACCATCTTAGCAGTCACCCCATTCAATCGAGAAAAAGCATCAGTGTGTTGTTTAGAATATTGGGATGTTACTTTTGTTCTACATAAGTGCTAAGCGTTAAGACAGTTGTATGTGGGTATTGGGAGAAAGCAATAGAAGTTGCTTGCTTCAAGGTNGCAGGTCATTCCCAACTCCATGGTCAGTCCTTTTCACCCACCAATGAAGTTCACCCATTTCCATTTCTCCAAACCTGGCTCAAGCTCCTCCCTCTTGCTGGGAACTTGTTCACTAGCTTGTCTACTTTGGCCTCGTAGACTTTTCATTTACTATTTATCCTTTTGCTGTCTTGAAGTGTCATTGATCTGATGACTTGCCCAAAACAAGGGAAGTTAAGCCTAGATTGGGTACATTAGTTATCACAATAATGCACCTTCTAGAAAGGGTCAGAGAAAGTTAATTTATGAGCGCTATTGACCATAATCAGAGTTATTGTCATGTTAAACTTGAAATGCACAGACATTATGGTAATGATCTGAGATGTAAAAGGATCCAAGTCACCCTTTGACTGAAAGTTACAGTAGAGTTAATAAGTTATCTCTTCATGGGACACTGAAAGTTTGTAGCTGATGAAGCAGCATGAAATAGGTAGAATAACATTGAACATGTCTCAAGAGAAGACACTTCTGCACTTGGAAATCAAAGATATACCTAGTCCTGTTTCTACCTTTGGGTAACTCCTGTTGGGCCATGTTGTCTAGAGTTGAGAATCACAGGGTGCCTGGGTGAGATATCTGAATTATTTTTCTCCAGCTTTCTAAACCCTGAAAGCATTTCATGATCTTTCTGTGATGAAGAGACACAGATTTAGCTAAGACCTTCCCAATTTCCAACAAATCAAATTCATCCCTGCGTTCTTAATGAGCCAACCTTTCAAAATTGGAACCAAAAGTTTCTTTCTCCCTTATCCTGTTTGGTCTCCTTCAGCCACGCACAGGACAAGTGGACACCATCTTAGCAGTCACCCCATTCAATCGAGAAAAAGCATCAGTGTGTTGTTTAGAATATTGGGATGTTACTTTTGTTCTACATAAGTGCTAAGCGTTAAGACAGTTGTATGTGGGTATTGGGAGAAAGCAATAGAAGTTGCTTGCTTCAAGGTAAAAGTAAGGGCACTGTGGGTGAATAAAAAAATATCATTTCACTGGAGACACAATATTGGAAAAGCTTGCATTTAGTGAATGAAAGGAAGTTGAGAAGGGGAAGACAAAAAGCTTTATATTCATAACAACTTCTATCACACTTAAGACATCTATTTGGCTATCAACCATGCCAAGTTATAAGTGCTCCATTCATCTTTTTCCAGCTCCACCCTAAACTGGGCAGGAAGAACTATTTGCCAGGCATGACTCTTCTATGAACTTTTTCATTACCATGTGCCATGGGAATGCCGTAAAACCAAACCACAAGTGTAAAGATAATTTTGAGATCAGTTTTTTATTCTTCATTCTTCTTTACACCTGCCAGTATACTGCCCCTGGCACTTGCCTCATAGAAGGTTTCAGGATATGATGGTAGAGCTGTTATCTCTATCTGCTATCTGGAAAGATATAATGATGATCGATCTCTGCAGACGTAGATGCGCGATATATCCACTTTCTTCAGATCTCACTGTAGTGTGGTTGCCATCTGCTCTTCCAGGACCTGACTGACCTTCCCACACAGGGAAGAGTCCAAAGAAGGTCATTAGGTTCAGCTTCATTTCTCCAGGCACTCAAAATCTGGGACATCAAAGCCAGTGATCATTTTCTTTTATTAAATTAGTATTCCAAATATCGCATGTGTGAAAGACTACCATTTATATGGAACTAAATCTCTCTTGATGAAATTGCATTCATTTCCTGTTTTTCTGAATGTGTATTATTGTATGAAAGGGGACAACATTCAATCATATTTTAGTTAATTCAGTTTTGTGGATTTTTTTTGAAAAAAGAAACCATCCATTTGCTTTCACACTAAATGCAATAAATTTCTGCATCACGATAGATTCACTTGTAGCCAAATGACATTTTAACATTTGAAATTTGACTTTTGAGAATTATATGTATCATAAAGGTTTTAAGCTTCATATCAAGTTCTCTTGACATTTTTCTCTCCAGTTTCTCAAGGAGGCAATCTAGAGTTATTACTACCATTAGAATCTGGGTCCTGTATGCAACAGAGAAGATAAAAAATTATCTTACTTTTAATGGGCTTTAAAAGATCCCAGCCAGGATTCTTTCATTTGAGGGAGCAACAGCCTGTAACAGCTGCCTGTCAGGACTAGAAGACTGACCATTTGCACTCTTGTTTAGTTTTGTTTCTTAATGTGGACCAGAATGCTGGGGGTCTTCTGAGAGAAGCTGAGAAGATCACAGTTGCAGGGTGGGGTCTCGTGGGAGAGGCTGGCTGTGTGGTATTTGTGGAGGCAGAAAAGGGGGTGGGATGGGTGCAAGCAGAGATCACAGAGATCAAAGAACTACCAGGGCCCTCGCTTTCCACAGCAGAAAAGCCTTTGGCAACTCTTTGAAGTTCAATTTACCCTCTGCCCCCAATCAGGAGAGTGTCAGGGAACTTGAGTGAGAGGATTCGGGCAGTGCTGTTTTATGAGCCTAGGAGGCTGATAGTATCTTCGGAACACCTTATAAAACAAGAGTGCAGGAGAAATTACTCTACTTCCTACCTCCAATCTTTCCTCCTCAAGTTAGTACACAAAATCTAAGTGGCTTGGCCACTGCCCTTTGCCAAGGCCCTCCAACAAAGTGATGGAAACAGTTATGCTATGGTTATAGCTTCTATCCTCAAGCCAGTGTTCCACTCAGTAATTCTCAGGAATAAAAAGCCCTGAACACAGCGTCACCGCTCTGCTTAGTAAAGTATCTGCCCTCAGTCTTGTCCCTGTACTGATTATTTTTTCTTTCTTTGTGATCCATTGTCAGCATTTTGTTTTTGTATTTCAAAGCAAGTGTGAGACCTATACGGTGCAGTCATCATACTAATTTTTCCTATGGCAAACAAAATAATTCTTAATTTCCCCTCCAATACCAAAGTTGCTGGGAGGATAACTCTCAGCCCAAATTTCAATTTGCAGGTCTTGAAAGTACTACTGAGATATGGATTCTACTGAATAGCAAATGTTAAGATGAAAACTCATGAAGCCACCAATTTAAAGGCAAATAACATGCCCATTCTCTGTCCTAAATAGGAAGCTTGACTACAAAGAGATATGCCAATAAGATGTTTCATTGTTTTCTTAAACCAGTAAGCTTTGCTCATGAAATTAACTTCCCATTCATGAACTCCCTTTTCATTTAACCTAAATCTACAAACCTATGTTTTTTTGTCTTTGGCTTCCTTGGTTGTTCTCATGACTCTTCTCTCTACTAGGCCTGGAAACACAAGAATCTTACTTTAACTAGCTAGGCTGTAGGAGAAAGAGAGATCTCCAGGATATATGTGTGTGTGTGTGTGTGTGTGTGTGTGTGTGTGTGTGTGTGTGTG
>LOEQ01007593.1:40012-54739 GCA_001685075.1 Bramus lutescens | reverse complement strand
GGGGGGTTAATCTGTATCAGCTAGTGATTTCAGGAAGATACTGAAATTTCTTTCTGTGCTCATTCCTGCCGAGTTGTCTATCAGGACCAAATTAACGAGTTAGGTTCTATTTGTTTCAAGTTAATTCTATTATTTGTCTTCTGGAAAAGGTCCAAATGTCACTACAGTCTTAATGATGAATCCATAGCAAGCATCAGGCTGAGAAATCACATTAGAGTTCCATTTTCAAGATGAAACCATAGTGAATACCAGGTTTCTATTTTACATTTTGAAACTAACTCTTTCCTCTGAAAACGCTCTCACTCTGGTTCAAAATTTCCTGTTTTTTGTTTGTTTGTTTGTTTGTTTCCCTGAAGAATGAGACATTTAACAAGGAGAAAGGTTTAAAACTTCTCTTTTCTCTCTGCAACTCCACTAGAAAACCTAATGGGTAAATTTAATTAATTATAGAAATGTTAGTGTTGATGGGCTATCCAATGAAATGATAAAAATGCACTGCCATACAACGAAAGGTATGATGTGATTATAGTATTTTTCTCAGTTTAAAGTCTTTAAAGAAAAATTGTGTGTGTCTTTGTATATACATGCATGTGTGTTTGTGTAGTATCTACCAGTTGGAAAGAAAATGAAGATGCAAACCATCTAAAAGAGCAGTAGGTTAGAAGTTCGAGTAGAATAATTTTAGATTTCAAAACTTAACAAACATAGCATCTAGGAGACTGTGATTGAGCGTGCTATGTAGATTGAGATTATAAAGTACCGAGAACAAACTAAAATATTATATAGGAGAACTGGATCATAGACCGTAAGTTTAAAAACTATATTCATGTATATAGGTATATGTAAATTAAGTATCTACGAAAGAGAAGCCCTTGCGAGGCAGTGTCTTATCTCTGGCATCTGAAAGGATCATAATTAAATAGTAATTTAAAGTGTAAGTCAGCTGCTGAGGGTACAAGGGAATACATGAGGAGGAAGACTGAGGTATTTGATTAAGGTTTGCATTCATCTTCAGAAACTGAGCAGAGAGCTTCTTGTGGTTAGAGATAATTTAGCAGCATAATAATCAGGCACTCTGGGGCTTTTAGCAATTGCTAGGGTCTTTAAAAAGAAGTGTTGAGGAGTCTGTAAAAATAATCAGAGCTGTGTGGAGAGCTCTGCTTGTTTTCCCAACATTTACTCTCATTCATGAGCATTTTATCCCTTAATTTCAGTTCACTGAAGAGAAATGAAGTGGATGGAAGAGAAACTGAGTGTTCTGGAAGAATGCAGATGGAGTCTGGGGATTAGTAGAAGAGATCAATTAATCTTTTCCTTTTAAAAAGTTGGTTAAATAGAGTTTTACATAAAAATGATTGCACTATGATGTATAGTTAGAGAAACTTCATTTACGATATAGAAGAGGCAAAAAAGAAACAATAACTGGGTATTTAAAAAGCTGTGATAAGATGGAGCCCCAGAATACTATGGTCTTAAAACCAGAGAAAGACCACAGTATTGGATCCTAATGTTGCCCTTGGGTTTACTGTGAAAAATGGCACACAAGCCAGAGACATACTGAAGTCTGGACTGTACCACACTGATCGATCAAGGCTCTCCTATCTAATCTTTTTTGGATATTTCCAACTGCCAGGGATATAATTGCTACTATGAAACATCAGAGATCATTTGAGGGCCTTGGGAGCAATCATAGATGTTAAGAACAGCCTGCCATTGTGCGTTTCATCCTTCCGCAGAAACAGAATGTCCAGACATATTGTATTCAGTGGCTGGGATACAATTTATCCAATTCTACAAAGGTTCATTTATATTTCACACAGCTGCACCTAGAATCATGCTTTAAAATGCTAGATCATCAGGTGGTGTTGATGCACGCCTTTAATCCCAGCACTTGGGAAGCAGAAGAAGGCAGATCTCTGTGAGTTCGAGGCCAGGACAGGTTCCAAAGCTACAGAGAAACCCTGTGTCAAAAACCAAATGAAAAATAAATAAATAGATAAATAAATATTTAAAAATGCTCAGTCTTCTAAAACCACAGTTACAGCAAATATTTGGTTTATAGAATCTGAGTTAAATTATCTACAGGGAGTGGAGAAGGGAATTTTGTTCCATTTTCGTTTTGCTGCTGTGGGAAAACACTCAGGAATAAAGCATGTCAGAGGAAGAAAGGGATTATTTCAGTTTATAAATTAGAGTACACCATTGGGGGAAATTATCGTAGAGATTAGAGTACAAACTTGAACCAGAAACCATGCCTGCTTTCTGATTTACTCATGGCTCATTCTTAACTAGCTTTCCTATACACATCAGGATAATCTGTCCAGGGAATGGTATTGTCCACAATGAGCTAAACACTCCTATATTGATTAGCAATTAGGAAAATCCCCCATGATCATGCTCACTAGGCCAGTCTGCTCTGGGAAAGCCTTCAATCAAGACTCCCTTGTCAGCTGGGAAGTAGTAGCTTTAATCCCAGCACTCAGAGAGCAGAGGCAAGCTGATCTCTATTAGCCCCAGCCTGGTCTCAAAGAGAGAGTTCTCAGACAGCCAGGGCTGCAGATAAGCCCTATCTTGAAAAAAAAAAGGAGGATGATGACTGCCTTTTCATGTAGGCTGTATCAAGTTTGAAATGAAAACTCATAAGAATGGGAATTTTCTAACAAAATTCATGAGCATCTGCATTCCCAAATGTTTTTTTTTCTTTAGATTCACAAATAACATGCTTCTTAGTTCACCACACAGGGGTCTGAGAACCAGCCCTACCTTCTGAGAGGAGCAATGTCTTTCTCGAGCCTTAGTAAGTTTGAGTGTCTAATTTCTCCCAATCTATAAAATATAGAAAATATATTTACCTCATCTGTTTGATATGAAATCACAAGATGATAACTTTAAAGAAACACTTGGCAAGCTGTTACTGATGTTCAGGAAGCACTCCTTAAGGAGGTACTGTTTGGGTACCACTAATTGTGAACTGAAACACATGTGAAAGGATGTGCAAAACTATTGCCAAAGAAAACATCATCGTGCATTTTAAGAAATGTGGAATAAAGTGTGAAGTCACAAGGGGACAAATTTTATTTTTGTAATTATCACTGTCACCTTTTAGTCTGAGCTTTGCACATACTCTTTCGTAAATTGTTAGTAGTTATAGACACATGTTCTGATAATAACTATCTCATGCTTAAATATCTTGTTAGTCTCATGGTAGAGAATTTCATCTCTTCATCCTTCTGTATAAGCATCTAATAAAACTCAAAACCCTGTTCTTCAGTAAGAACACTCAACTTTATTCATACTAACAGTACATTTAATGTGTGCTTTCATTTCTTTAAGTATTTTTATGTTTTTCTTTACCTCCTTAGCTCAGTTCTGGAATGAATCAGTTTGCAGAATCTAAATCACTGTGTGCTTAAACTAGTATTTGGCTCCTAGTTTTAATATATGGATTAACTTTTGTTGTATGTCTCAGAATATTCTGGGAAATTTAACTGCTCATGTTTTGACCGTGAGACTTGCTTGCATTTGAAGTGTGACTGCTTCTCCACTAAATCACTGTAATGTTTATCATGTGCTTTCCCCTACAATCTCCTACATCTACAAAGTTTCAAAATGGCACAGGACAGGATTTTATACTCATTTATTTCCCCCTTTAGTATCTTGCCTCATAAATGACCCCCGTTTAAGACCAAGATCTTAAAGTATTCATGAATCCCCAGCCCCATTTTTCATCCTTATCCTTAATCTCGCTAGTACTTCCACTGCATTGAAGGAGCATCATATAAAAATCACGCCTCTTTGTGGAAATCTGAATTTTCCCAAAGTGACTGTGCTGGTTGGTTGGTTGTCAACTTGACCCAAACTAGAACTACAAGTCACTCTTTTTTAGGAGGAGGGAACCTCAGTTGAGAAGATACCTCCATCGGATTGGCCTCTAAGCAAGTATGTGAGACATTTTCTTGACTACTGATTGATGGGGTGGAGCTCGAACCCTACTATGGATAGTGCCACTGCTTGACAGACGGTCCTAGGTTAAATAAGAAAGCAAGCTGAACTAGTCATGGTGGGTAAACCAGCAAGCTGTGTTCCTCCATGATCTCTGTTTTCACTCTTGCCTGTGGTTCCTGCTGCAGTTTGTCTTAATGGCAGACTCTTACTGGGCTAAGCCAGATAAACTCATTTAGTCCCAAGTTACTCTCTGTCACGGTATTCATCACCGCCACAGACAGCAAACTACAACAGGGACCTACAGTTTTCTAGATATTTATTTTTGTTTTCAAGACATGAGAGACCAAATTCATGCAAAAAGAATGTCATTATACATGCGTGTTTCTTTTTCAGAAAACTAATTTTCCTGCTCCACATACTATACACATTTGTGCTTTGCTAAACACTGCCAAATTTATTTCCACAAATTTATAGAATTTTACAGGAATGTCTTAGCACTGTATGAGAGACTTGTTTTCTCACAATTGCAAGAACATTTTCAGTTAGCTTGATCCTGAAATCTTTCCAGTATAAAGGAAACAAAAATTTTTAATTGATAAGCATAATTGTACATATTTTGGCACACAGCATAATGTTTGGATATATTCAGTTATTACAAATTGAATCCAGACATTTATTATATGTGCTATGTTAAATAATTTATGTTTCAAAACTACTTAAAGTTTGCACTTTAGCAACTTGCAAGTGTTCAACACATTATTATTGACTATAACCTCCAAATGTTTTCTGGAATTAACCTGGAAATTTTGTGTCTGATGACAAGAGTTGCTCTAAACTCCTTCCTCCTACCCTATTCCAACTGGCATTTTAAAGGAACATTTATCCTGTTCCCTGATCATTGTACTAATTTGAATCCCCATCAACAGAGATTGATTCTTTCTTTGCTAACATTTTTCTTAAGAGCCATTTTCACATTTTCTAAAGTCACATTTTCTAATGTCCCCTGGGAATTGGATTATTGAACTTCTTTTTGTATTCCTTTTGCTTGGTTTTATGCCTTCTTTGGAGAAATGTCTGTTCAACTTTTCTGCTCATTTTAAATCTAGGTTGTTTGCTTACTATTGATTTGAGTTCTCTTACATTTTTGTCCTTATACCCTTATAAGTATGGATTGTAGATATGTCTTCTGACTTCATAAGCTGTTCTTCACTAAGTTGGTTGAATCTTTTCTGTGAAGAAGTCTCTGAGTTGATGTTATTCTTCATTTCTATTTTTGTTCTTGTCTATGTTTCAGGGTCATACTTTTAGAAACCCACAGCAATGTCATGGAGATTTTTACTGTGTTTTCTTTTAGTATTATGGGTTTTAGATCTTACATATAAGACTTCAATATTTTCAACTTGTTTCTTTTATATGCTAGGAGATGAGACTCAGTTCCATACTTTTGTGTGAGGATAGCCAGTTGTTTAACACCATTTAGTAAAGGAATAGGATTTTTGCCATGATCAACTGTTTATAAATAGTTGCATTTGTTTCTAGACTATCATTCTGTTTCTGTTGAGCTGTGTGTCTGTATGAATGGTCCTTACATGTTATTTTGACAATTACTTTGTCATGGATTTTAAAATCCGGTAATATGTTGCCATTTACCCCCAGAGCCTGGGTCTAGAGAGTAAGTACCTGGAGTATGGGGTAACTCAGTGTTCACAACCAGGCTGTAGCTGGGAACATAATCAGTCCTTTCCTAGAATGGTCAACTACGGCTGTTTCTTGGTGGAGGGGAGTTCTTCAGCTGTGTTTTCCAATCTGTGTTTGCATATTGAGAAGGTGATGGTTTAAATTAGTGGCAAAAGAATCCTCATCTCTCGTAGAGTCAGATGCTTGAAATCACCATGTTGAATGATACCAATAGTTCATTTGGTCATTTGGTCATTGATTCAGTCGTTAGAAAAGGCTTAAGGGCTTAATAGACTAAAAAATGCACAGTCAACTCACATAATTTGGCATGTTACCCATGATTTTTCTCCTTGCACATACGCAAAAATTTTCTAAAGACATCAAACTACAGAGTTAGTGAGTTAAACAGTATGATTACTATAAAGAGCTTGACCCAGTGACAGGAACCTGATAAATATTTGTGTGACATGTCTGAAGAGCCAAATGGTAAAGACATGTAGTTTACTTGGGACGATGTGCAGCTGATATTTAGTAATATGCCTTGAAACACAAGATTATGCTATTTAAGTCTGTTTCTTCTGCTGTAACAGATAGACCTCACACCAGCTAACAAAAACAAAGTGAACTTTTAGCACATTTCTGGCATATGGTGCAGTGTGGCATCCCACCTCTAGGTGCTTTGATAGCTTAAAAGGCCCTTCTCCACCAATACTGTATTTACTCACATGTTAGAAGAGGAGGTGTGAAAAGGTTTGACCAGATTTCCCCTAAGCCTTTTTATATGAACACTGATTCCTTTAACAAGAGCCGAGATCTTGTAAGCTGTTCATCCCTGAAAGGACCAATTCTCAACAGGAATGATGAAAGGACACAAAGAAGCACATACATGAAGGAGAGAGAGAGAGAGAGAGAGAGAGAGAGAGAGAGAGAAACAGAGGAATACAGAGACATAGAAAGGGACAAAGGCAGAGACAGACAAAGACACAGAGACAGAGAGATAAAGAGATACAGGGTTAGACACAGAGAGAATGATGTGTTTTCTGACCCTCAGTCTTATTTGCGCTTGATAGACTTGGGCTGAAATTTCAAAACTCTTAAGTCCTTAATTTCACTTCTTGTCTACCCCAGTTTATTACTCCATGAGTCTCACCTGATTTTTTATGGCAGCAATCTAAATATTTAAAAGTTGCTTGGAGAGCTCAGCTGTTCATCTCCACTTCCCTACAATTGGGAGGTCTTCTAAAATGATCCACTATAATTTATTATCTCTACAACTTAATTATTTCATAATAAGTCCTACATATCCAAACAGGATTCAGCTGTTCAAAAGTTCTCCTAATGAAAACATCCTTCAAAGACATTGATTTAATACTGACCCCCCAAAATGTGGCCTTTTCCTGTCTGGAATCGAAAGGGAATGACACAGCAGGCAAAGAGCGTTTGCAAATATTGTGCACTCCCCTCTAGTGCTCCTTTGAACTTCTGGCTCTGAGTTTCATGAGAAAGAAACGGAATACTGGAAATTAGACTTCCTCCGTAAGATCAAATGGCAGAACCAGGTTCCCCACCTTCCAAGCACTGTCTTAGTGGAACCAATGATGCAAGTCATGATTTTTAGTATTTGGACTTACCATGTTTTTGGCCTTTGTTCAGAATCACAGACAGCTCTGAACAAGAACCCAAGAACTTGGAGGACTGAGCCAAGCCATCTGCTTGCCACACAGGTACTATAATCGCCTCCCACTGGCAGCAGCTTTTGGGTACTGTCAAGGTGAGCTAGCCTGAAGCTGTGACCCACAAATAATATCCTGACTAGGATGGAGCCTGACTAGGGTCTCCTAGTTGATCTCCATGCATTAGGCTATGAACCACCAAGAGAGCATAAATATGAAATTTGTTTTCCCTTATACCTGTTTGTTTAGGTTTGATTGTCTTTCTCTGATTTTCCCAGGATGCTTTTTTCCCAGGTTCTTTATTTTATTGCCGTACAAGGAACAGAGTACACACATTCAATGGATCAAATAGGAAATGAGAATGACATCATTTTGTCCTTGGGAAATTAATGAATTAAGGAAGGCTTTCCTTTTTAATAGTTCCATAAAACATTGCTTAGGTGTTTCCAATACCTTTGGAATTGTTGCTTTACATACCTGTGAACAGAGAAGCCTAGATAGACACAGTTAGATTATGACATTCTCAAGCAAAAAATTGTCAGAAATATCTGAGCATGAGTTCAAACACAGGATAGAGATTCTCAATGAAAGAGTCATGATGGGCACATTCATAAAAGTCTAAGCCATATGTGTCAGCCCTGAAAGAAGAATAAAACTATACAAAAGAAACATTCCATGTGTTCATGCAAACTGGCAGATACTGAGGATGTTTTTATGTACAAATAGGCATTTTCCAGTAAGTTAATAAAAATTGTATGTTTGCTATAATATTTAAATTTGAATGGTGAAATAGATGTTTCATGCTCTTAAAAATATAGTTTCTTTTTCCTAAATCATATGTGTGTGAAAGCAACTAGTTTCCTACCTTTCAAAGATGAATAAAAAAGAATTAAATGCCTTGATGAATCTATTGATTCATTCTTATGAAATAATTTCTCATCTGTATGTTCAAAAGAGGTAAACAAATTCATGACTATTTGTAATGCTAAAAGAAATTAAAAAGCATCTAAAATTCTAATGTGAGTTAGCTATTATTAAAGTAATATTTTGTAGACATTTTATATCATACATGTTTTAGTGTAAAATAATGAGTAAAATGACAGATTTTATTATCTAAATTGTGTTAAAATATGTTAATAAAATGTGCTAGAATAAATGTTTCTGAGTAGTAAGGTTAAGAATTATTTTTCTTTTGAACATTTTTTTAAAAAATCTTTTCCATGATGAATCAGAAATTCACAACTAAAATGAAATATTCTATTGAAAAATGAAACTTAAAATATATGGGAAAGACATATAGAAGACTAGTTAATATAAGGAAATATATATATATATATCTGTGTAAACTCTGTTGACTTTTTCAGAGTTGGTTCCAAAATTGTTTTTTTCACTTTCAATTTCATTTAGAAGTTTAGTGAGTTTAAGAGACTCTAAAACAAATGTATGTAATTTTTAGATAAAATAAGAAACAAATACATTGTTTTAAGGAGTGTAATCTTAATTGGGATTGGAATGACCTTAAGTGAGACACTGACATTAATGAGTAAATGAATAAATAATCAAAATGTCCTTGAAATGAGTGTAGTATGTTGAGACATGGAGGTTGTTTCTTCCCATTGCTTGTGAATAAATTTCCATTTGGTTCTTTTACAGTACGAAAGGACTACAATAAAAAAGAAGACACGAGGAAATTGGCATTGCTTTATAACCAACTCTTAAATTTGTTTATTGTTTATTGTGTTGTTGGAAATACATGTGCTTTCTCCATTCACATAAACTGAGTCTTGCAGTGTTTCGTGCCATTCCTCGGTATTTCCAGTTCAGAGAGCCTCACATGCTATACTGAAGCACCCTCTCTATTTTCTAGACTGCTAGCCCATTTTCTGCGTTTCCCTGGAGGTTGCCTTCAGTTAGGTCTGAGTGCTAAATCTTGATCTGGGCACTTTTCTAGCTGTTCAAAAGTGCAGCAGCCTCTACCTATTACCTTTCAAGAATTCATGGAGGAAAAGCTCAGAACAGCAGTTCTGTGTCAACAGTATTATTAGGATATGGCTGTGGAAATGGCTTTGCGGATAAAAGTGCTTGAACCACAAGCCTGTTCTCCTAGTTCAGACACCAGAGCCAAGTGAGTGCATGGATACAGTACTGTACCTTCCCTGTGCTCTGGATATTCTTCAAAATAAGGTGCTTGGAGCAGTGAAAAGTGATCATATATATGCTCTGAGTCAATAGGACTTGCATTGGAGAAAAGCAAAAAAAGGAATTCAGGGATCCTCTTATAGTTTTGTGAAGGGAATGGAGAGCAAGAAAATATGTGTTCAGTAACTCAAAGGAAATTCAGTTTGGGCATATATTCCACATGCTGCAGACCATTTTAAAGAATTTGCCTCTCACAATGACACATATAGATAGAGAATTAACCAAGAAAATGATATGATCATGTTTAGTCAATGTAAACAATGAATTGGAGAAAGGTGAGGTTGGATGTTCCTCAGTTCGAGTTCCTTTCTAATAGTCCATGTAAGAGATCATCGTGTTCTGAACTGTAGAAATCATGGGACTGATGTGGCAATTCCGGATGCATATAGAGAGTATATCATATGTACCTTGTATTGAGTCTAAGCACGAACATAGACGCAGAACGAAATTGTGGACGCTGTGAGGTTTATGGCTTTTGTAACTGCGCAGTCACTGGACTTCAGAGAGTTTGGGGGATGATGGGCGTGGTTTACCGGTAAATTAGGATCAACCAGACCAGTTCAATATNCCTGCTCCAGGAGGCCACGCCCTAGCCAAATGTGATTGGCTGAGCTTCCCCATCGGGGGAATAAGAATATGATCTTGGTTGTGGATATAGAGTGTGCAAGAGTTTTATCTGTTGTCTAACTGGAGATATTTGATGTGCAGTGGGATGTAAAGGTCTGACACCAAAGAGAGAAATCTAAACTAAAAAGCAAATATTCAGAAACATAAACACCATCGAAGTAAAAAAAAAAGTGATATGAAATCACCTAGGGAGAATGTGCCAAGAACGTCTAGACAACCCTGAGAAACACCAATGGAAGAATTCATCCCAAGAAGATAGTTATTACTTTTCAAGTGGCTATATCTGACTTTGTCAAAGTAGGTTTTAGTTTTACAGCAGGAGTAAGATGCAGGATGCTGAGAATGAAGAACCTATCCTAAAAAAATGTGGAAAGGAAATTACAAGTTTGTAAGTTTACTGTAAAAAGTTGAGATGTAACCCACAAGGTAATTCATAGCTGGCCAAGGAAGTACAGAGTGATGCAATATTTGATTGGTGTAAGCAGAAAAAAATATTTTATTTTAAACTTGGGAACTATAAAAAACTGAGATTTAATTGCATATTTCAGATTTAGGAACAAAATAAAACTCCTTTTCAAGTTCAGTTTATAGATTTTCAAAAATCTAATTTTATTTCTTAAATTTCATTAGAAGATTCAAATTTACACAGTGAAAATTTTACAGAAGATGAAACACATTCAGATCAAAATCAAAATGAAACTCTTTCCATTGAAATGTATGGAATGGTGCAAAGCCAGAATGTCATGACATTTTCTGAAATATCATTAATCAGAAAAGAAAATATGTCTGGAGGTAAATCTGAACAGTGATCCCTAGCAGAACATAATCAGGACTTTAACATTCTAACAAATGTTCAGATGCTAATCCATCAGTCATAATTTTTGAAGTGTTGTTTTCTTTTTTTTTTAAATATTTGTCATTGTAATGATTCCTAACCATATTCTGCTATACTCTTAAGCTGGTACCTAGTCCTACTGGCTCCAGAGAAGATTCATCCAGCAACTGATGGAAACAGAGTGACCCATAGTTAAACATTAGGTGGAGCTTGGGGAATCCTGCAAAGAAGGGGAGAAAGGATTGTAGGAGCCAGAGGGTTCAAGGACACAACACGAAAATCCACAGAGTCAACTAACGTAGACTTAGAGGTGCTCACAGAGACTAAACCGACATCCGGGGAGCCTGCATGAGACGGACTCTGCATGCAGGTTACAGTTGTGTAGCTTGGTCCATGTGTGGACACTTAACAGTGGGAACAGCTGCTGTCTCTGACTCTTTTACTGAATTTTAGGATCCTACTTCTCCTACTGGGTTACCTTGTCCAACCTTACCCCATGGGGAGGAGCTTATTCTTACTGCAACTCGATATGCCATGCTTTATTGATATCCATGGAAGATCTGCACGTTTCTAAATAAAAAGAGAGGAGGAGTGGATTGGAGGGCAGGAACAGAGAGGGCTCTGGGGAGGGAGTGGAAAATAGGAGGAGGGGAAACTGCAGCCAGGATGTGAAGTAACAACAACAACAACAACAACAACAGTAATAATGATTAAAAATAATAAAGATTTTTAAGGTTTTAAGAAAAGACTAGGAAAAAATTTGCTGAGATTGTTTACAGAGAAATGCTCTGCTAAGGGTAGAAGGGAAACTAGAATGGGTCCCCTGGCAAGAAAAGTTTTCTTCAGGAAATTATTATTTTAGTTCCTTGAATAAAGGAAATATATTAGTAAGTTAAGAATGTGGGAGGGGTTAGGAGGAGGAGTGGGGAATGAATATGACCAGAAAACATTGCATTCATATATGTTGGCAATTCTCAAAGAATTAATACAAATAGACATTAAAACATTTTTAAAAAATTGAGAGAACTTCACTGGGTTTCAATAAATACTTTTGTTGAATTCAATGTTATATAGAAATCATTTGGTTCTGACTTCTCTGACCTCTGGGTTATTTTACTGAGAAATGATATTAAAAATTTTTTGAGGATTGAGATAGTAAATTTATTTACTGAAAATCAAACATTTCATTCTGAAGGTCAATGGGCAATGAAAAGTCTACTCTAACTGAATAAATATGTTCAATTCTGGGGATTGACACAGATTGGTAAACAAAGCAAAATATGTAGGTAGATTCCTCCCCCAAAATCTTAAGAAACACAGAGATTCTCAAAGAAGGAAGGATATTTAATGATTACATGTTTTTTTACTTGGATAATATATACTCACACAATACTGTTGAAGCAAACCCCAGTCGCTAGTCTTCCAAAGACGGCGTGGGAAAGCTTGGTTAAATTGTAGAGTATTGCCAGCTGTTCCTTGGGATAGAAATATCCCAGTCATCGAAAAACACTGCTTCTGCTTGGGAAGATTTTTGGAAGCAAGCTCATTTTATGGCCACTCTTGAAATTTCGTGGATATTGAAGTCATTCTACGAATGTACGAGTTCAAAGGGAGATTACTTGCCTCTTTTAAATAAATGTGCCTCATAAAAATACTGCTTGAGCCAAAGTAACAAGGACAGATCTTTTGTTTTGCTTAAATAAAGGATCTATTCCAGAATCTCAAAGTGCTTTGCAAGCATGACATTTTCATTCAGTACCTTTCTGTTTCTGAAGGGGACTCAATGCAAAGAAATGATGTTTCTGGAAACTTTGGATAGACTGAATAAAACCTGACAAGGCTGCCAATAGGTTTGAGGATGAGCCAAGAATAGCAAACAGGATTTCTACATCTGTGTTTTAACATTCAGACACACAGACGCATATTCATCAAAATTAAATAATTAGAACAACAGACTAGAATGTCATTTAGGGGAAAAAAAAACGTTGTTGACCAAAGTCTGTCTGGGTGGGCATTGGAACAGACTTATTTATTCTGGAATCTTAGTGGTTTCCTTGCCCCACTCAAGGTGAACTGAATTCTCATATTCCTTTGAGATCTGATATTCTCAGGCTCTATGAACCTAAATCTCCACCAGGGACCATGACTGAAAATAAGAATGTTTCAAAATATTTGTGAAAATGGCATGGTACAGTAATTTCGCATGTCTCTTTGTTCTTTTCTTAGAGATGTTCACTTGGCTTTGCCTTTCCTGGCACTGTTCCCTCCCACTTCCTTCCCTAGCGCCCCCTGAACAAAGAGTGTGGATAAAATGATAGTTTGTCTTACATACCCTTCCTTCTCTCGATGGATAATGAACCTACATAAATAAAAGCAGAGTCTTGGGATAAAGCATAGCCCTGTCATTAAGTGTATGACTTTGGACAAATTAATTAACCCATCCAAATTCTGATTACCTTCTTGATGAAATGAAGGAGATGATATGCAGCCAATACACACATTTGTGGGGAATCAATGAACATGAAGAGTTTAGCACAACACTGCATAAAGAGTAAAAGATCTTGCTTTTCTTTTTTTCCTTCCCCTTGATAGCTATCTTCTGCAGACTCCATCCTATTCTACACTATGTGTCCCATTGGGTGAGAGCCCAGGAACTACAATTCCCATAATGCTTTGCAATGTGCCTTCTGGACTTAAATTTTCTTAGTGGGGTAAAAGTTGCCTGAGATTCTGAATGCAGAAGAGAGAGTTAATATAAGTCCTCTCCCGGGGACAGGCAGGTACATTGCCTTGAAGGTTACAAACAATAACAGGTCTTTGTTTGTAGCTTCCAGTTCTTTTGTGAATTACAATTTTAGTTTACTGAATAACTGAAGATACTAACTGGTTCCCAACAATTTTTGCTATATACTAATTTCTTTAAAGAAAATAATTGTTTAACATAAACTTCACTTCATAATATCTTTTGGTGGCTTTTGAACTGAATGCCTTCTAACTTGGGTGTGTATTATTCCTAGATTAATCACTAGTTGATATATTGTTCCTATTAATTATTTTATTTTATTTTTTTTAAAAGAAAACAAATTATCTCTTTTTTATTATACATACCAATTCAAGTTTCCACTCCCTTCCTTCCATTCCCTCCACTTACTCCCCCACCCCAACCCCCATCCACTCCACAAAAGGGGAAAGACACTTTGCTTTGCAGAAGGTCCAAGGCCCTCCCTGTTAGGAATTTTCCTAAGGCGAGCTCTCTGCTGATGAAAATCCCAATCAAGCCAAATGACAATGAACCGAGTTAAAGGAGGTCCAGATTTAATGGGATTTCTGCTCTCTAGGGGCCACATCAGAAAGCTAAGCTGCAAACAAGACTGGGGATGGGCACATGGAGAAGGGAGTTTAAATAGACTGGGGGAGTAGTGGTCAAGGTTTTGGCGGGCTACCTTGCTCCCACCCCACCCCCCGGGGGAGGGGTTAAGGTTTGGTGGGTTGCCTTGCCCAAAGATGGAGGCCCAAGACCAGGACTTACATTCCCTAATATATCTAGGCTGAGCAAGGTATCCATACAAAAAGACTAGGTTCCAAAATAGCCAGTACAAGCAGTAGGGATAAATCCTGGTGCCACTGCCAGTGGCCCTGCAGTCTGCCCCAGCCGTGCAATTGTCAACCACTTTCAGAGGGACTAGTATGAACCTATGCTGTTTCCTTCCCAGTCCTGCTGGAGTTGGTGAGCTCCCATTAGCTCAGGTAGACTGTTTCAGTGGGTGAACC
>LOEQ01007593.1:13252-36527 GCA_001685075.1 Bramus lutescens | reverse complement strand
TATATACATAATAAATAAATAAATAAATATTTTTCAAAAAGAAACAGGCTTCTAAGAGATAATAACAAAACATAACAAAAGATTATAGTGAGATTAAACAGAAACCATCACATTGAAGTTGGACAAGGCAAAACAACAGACAGGAAAGAATCCTAAGAGTAGGCACAAGAATCAGAGACCCACTCATTCACACATTCAGGAGTCCCAAACTGATGTCTATACAATATATGCAGAGGACCTTGGCGGACCGCTGTGGGCCCTGTGCTTTCTGCTTAAGTAAGTCTATGTCACTTCACATGAGCTTTGCTCAGTTAACTGAGAGGGCCTTGTTTTCCTGGTGTGCTCCATTCCCTGTGGCTCAACACTCGTTCTTTCTCCTCCTCTGCTGGATTCCCTGAGTTCTGAGGGGAAGGATCTGATGGAAACACTCTATTTAGAGGTGTGTTTAAAGGTCTTTCTCTCTGTGTCTGGATGTGGGCCTCTGTATTTGTTCCCATCTGCTAAAGGAGGAAGTCTTTCTCATCATAGTCGTGGAACTATGAGTCTAGTAGAATATAATTTGCAGTCATTTTATTGCTATTTTGTGTAGGTATAAAACAATAGAGAAAGAGATCCCATGAATTTGACAGAAAACAATGAGGATGCACAAGAGAACTGGGCAGGACGAAAGTGAAAAAGGAAAATGATGTGATAATATTATAATTTAAAGAAAATTATTATAAAAATATGGCAATTCTCATGTCCTGAATTGTATATCTTACCACAAAAGAAAAATTACCAAATCATAACAACATAAAACATTCCCAATTAAATTAAAAGATGTATTTAACGAGTCAGAATTTTATATGCCATGAAAAGAACTTCTTTTTCATTTTTATGACCAAATAAAGTCTAGAACCACATAGTTTACTTAACTTTAATGGCATAAATAATATCTGAGCTTAATTATTAGGAGAGTTCAGCAAAACATAATGCCTTTTTTATTTATATTATTCTCATCCAATTAATGAATAATAGCCCATATATTTAAATGAAGTAATTGAAAGCTAGAACCTTTGTTTAGTCTTGCAAAGGATACTAGCCATTATAATAGGGTGCAGTTTACCAAACCCAAGCCTTGTGGCCTGTGAAATGTTCTCTGTTGAAATAGAGCATTAGTTAAGGCAAGTTTAGTGGCCAAGACCTTAGACTGAATTACTTTTTTGGGNNNTCAAGTATTGATGGTGCATGTCTTGAACTGTTTTTCAAGTTGACATGACCACCCAGATCATGCCTGGTTGTGAATGCTGACTGGTTTGGTAAAATACTTATGATGGCTATGAAGAGCAGAGAGGACACTTGCCCTACAGGCAAGCAGCAAACGCTCATTTCTTCAGCGTGGTAAGAGGAATGATGGCCAAGTGAACAAGCACATGAAGGACAGCTTATCGATGGGCCTCTTATAGCTTGTGACATAGCTTGGGAGAGAGGAATGCATTGTGATGCTAAAATGCCTCCTCATACCTTGGCATTGAGCCTCTTCCATAGTTTCTGGTTGATGGTAATCACAGGGTGTGTTGTACAATCAAAGCTGTAACAGAACATTTTCTTTGGAGAGAAGTTTGGGAGGTTCCCAGGTTTGAGATTTTTTTTTTTCAAGTACTAAAATGTGTTTTTGAGTCAATTAGCTTGTGCCATTGCGCAACAATTACATGTGTACTGCCTGCGAGTTATTTTCTTCTCTTTGAGAAATGCTTTGTTCTCTGTAAATCAGAGGAAACCCAATCTGTGTTAAAAGGGGGCTTTTGAAGACATGAATATAATTAGGTCATAAGATGGACTCAACTATGTTCCGTGACCTTTCCCATGATCACCTCATCCTTTGGGCAACCAAGTCATCTTAGAAGTGGGAATGTTAGACAATGACAACACAGTCAATGACACAATAATGGCCTCAAGGAAATCTCCACTAAGTAATTTAAAAATCTAAATTTTCAACATGAAGATTTGCTGATGTTAACGTTCTTTACCCAAATTGCACACAATACTTGAAAAATTCTATAACCTATGCCATGATCAATTACAATGAGTTGTTTTTAAAATCATGTCTTACCTAACTGTAAAAGGCTGTAATAACTGGAAATGAAATCTAGGAGCAAATATGTCATTGGAGTAATTCAAATAGCTCTGCTGTTTCTGCATTTCATATTTTCAAAGCAGCCTTATTCAAAAAACAAAGATGTCCTTTGGGGACAATTCCAGAAAATAACTGTAAGAGGGGCATTTCTTCAGCTTTTGCAGTGTTTTTCTCTTCTCTGTTCTGCTTTCCTTTCTAAAAGGAGAAGAAAAATATCCTAAGATGTTTCAGTGTTTTTAGCCATCACTTCTCCTTTATTTTTTTAAACAAATGCTACTTTTTTATTGTTTTTAAAGGTAATGAATTTAGCACAACTTCTGAATTCTTGATGACCATATAAACTCAACTTATTTCTTTATAAAATGGGACTACCTGCAGGAAAGGAAGACTTAATGTTGAACTTTACTTAGATCATAACCACCCTAAATATTTTGTAAAATTGGAAATTTGCAAGAAATGCTCTGGAGAAATAGCTCGGGATTTTATCAGTCATTAACATATAATATACATACCATTGTATTATGATTCCCTTGCTCCTCTTCTCATGAATAATACAGAATATGTCTGACAAACGCACACATTGATTGAAAAATATTTATGGAAAGGCAGCAAAAGTCAGTTACACATGTTGAATGCATGTGCCAGTGTTTGTGTCTGCAGCTTTTCCATGTTTCAAAATATAGGGAACACCCTAGTACTGAAAAAAGAGAAAGCGAGAGAGTCAGGGTGATTAGAAGTCTCTCTTCTATAAATGGTCACCAAATCAAAGTGTTAGGAGCTTCTGTGTTATTAAGTATATGAGTGAATGTTTCTGTAGATTATACTGAATAAAAAAAATCACAAAGTATCCTATGAAATATGTAATTACAATTATTTATTCAAGATATTTAGTGTTTTTAGCTTTATTGAACACACATACTTATTGTGTGTGTGGTATGATTATGTATACAGTCATGCATTTACGATGGCATGTGTATGGTGGTCAGAAAACAACTTTCGTGAGAGGATTCTTTCTACCACATGTATCCAAGGGTTGCACTCATTCCATCAGACTTCATGTCAAGCATCGTTGTATACGAAGCCATTGCTCTGGCCCTCAAAACTTACACTAACTGCTAGCCTCAGGTTTGCTTCTCAGAAGACAATCTTCTAAAAACACCAAGAATAAAGAGAGTACTGATTACTATTATATTATATTATCAGATAGAACCATCCAAGTTGACCTCACTTTTTTTTTACCAGACTTTGATCTGTCCATCCTTTTCTTTACTAGTTTTTCACATGAACATCTTCATACTGTGACAATATCTTTGTCCATCATTTATTTTCACTTTTAAGTGGTCTTTGGAGCCTGTTTCTGCCAGTTTATGGTTGATCTTAAATTTTATCCTCTATTTCTTCTGGAGACAGTTTCGCCCTGAAAGAATGTCAGTACAGAAACAGAACAATCAATTCATTCAATTTCCTTCACTAACCCTGTCTTTTCAATGAAAATTTAGATACACAATCAATGAAGAGTTAAATAAAAATCTATAAAGTAGTTTTGCTTTGAACTGAGTGTGGTGACACACACCTCTAATCCCAGTGCTCAGGACACAGAGGCAGGAATATCTCTGAGTTCAAGGTCAACCTAGTCTATAGAGGGAGTTCCAGGACAGCCAGAGCTACACAGAGAAACTCTCCGTGCTTCAAAACACCTAAAGGAAGGAAAAATATCTTCATTTTAATGATTCAGCATCTTCCACATAGCTGTAACTGAGCAGCTGAAAGAAAACTGCAGGAACTGATAAAGGGAAAATTATGGAAGAAATGCTCTCCGAAGTTCAGTGACAAAGTTTTTAAGTTCTTTTAAGATAGAGTTTCTATACTGAAAACATGCCCAGCATTTAGTTAAGGGAGTAATCTAGACATTTATGCTATTTAACAAGGTTTGCACAATCCGTATCGTTCAGTAGATACGCTAGTCAGAAATGCAAGGAATAGAAAAGACTCCCAAGTCGCTATGGTAAGCACTTTGTAACTTGTTGTTGATTGGTAGTTGATAGCTAATTCATTCTCTAGGGATCAAAAGTAGGACACTTACTGTTGAAAATGAAAGGGTTTTTTTTGTGTGTGTGTGTGTGTTAGCATGAACAGTAAAAGTGTAAGCAGTGCTTGGGTTTATAATCTTCAACAGATACCCAAATTTAAACCTCCTCCTCTAAGCTGTTCGTGTCCTTTGTGAGCATTTGGAGTATTCTGTCTTACTTAGCTGTGCTAGAGACAGAATGTTGTGTCTGCGTTGTTGTGTCTTCTTGCTTTAGAAGTTTAGAATTGGACATCTGCCTTAACTGAACTTCTCTTGAAGTTGCACTAATAGTATTGAAAGGACAATGAGCTGAAAATTATGCCCACAGAACAATTTGTAGAATAGTTTGTGTTCTTGCTTTGTGAGGATTGCTTGTATGTAGGACAACATTTATACTGAAGCCTGGTTTTATTATGGCTGAGCCAGATTCTGAGCAGGTTGCTTACTTGTTTTTGACCCAACTTAAAGTCATTTTTGTTAACTATTAGAAACCAAAGAATAGCTCATAAATAAGGTCCATTTTCCATGTCCCCATCTGTTTATTTCATTAAAAATAAGAGCATAGAGGATACACTGTAAATATACCACACATTAACTTTCATCATACTTTAATCATGCATGTATTTTAACAATTGTTTTATTTTTGCAATAAATATTTTAATAATCAAGAAAACTTATCGAAGTAATTGGTAGCTCCTTTTCAGACATTAGTAAGCACCATTTCCCTAGAAAAACATAACTTCATATATGTATATATGTATACATATATATGACTCTCACCATTATCTGTCTATCTATCTATCTATCTATCTATCTATCTATCTATCATCTATCTATCGATATAAAATTGGTGAAATTCTTATTCTCTATATATTTTTAATGAATGAAAAAATCAATGAGAAAATAAAATAATAAGTAAAATAAATTAGTAAATAATTAATAAAATGAATGGAAATTACAATACTGATGTTTATAATATACACGAAGACATAATTATTGAAGCAAGTCTTTTAGCAGTTGTCATGTGCACAGGACACAATATATGTAGGAAGTCACTCCACCCAGCCCTCAAGAACAAAGATAAGATGAGCTTAGTAACACCTGAGGTGTAGGCCAAAGAGTTCAATCTCTAGGTTTTTGAGATATTTTTGTCTCTAAGAAATCTCTCTTTTTGGTGCCACACAACTTAATACTTTTGAGAAGTATAGCAGCCAGGCCCCACTAAAGCCTTAGCTATACGACACCAAGCATCAGTGAGATTTAGGACGGGACAAAGCTGGATCATGACAAAGGAGCTGGCAAGTTCAGTTTCTCTCTGTTTTTGATACCTGTGAAGAAATAAAACTTGATCACTTTCCCATATCAATGTACGGGGTATGGCTTTCCAATTAACCTGGCAAGTGTTTTCCTAAGACAGGAAATCAGCGTTGAAATTAATGAGCAATTAAGTGTGGCACTGTGGAGTTTCCTCCCCCCAAAGACAACAGGTGTCCCGTGTATGTGAAGCTTGCCTGTCCTCTCCTCCCGGTAATCCATCTCCTTCCAGCTCTCTCTAATTACTGTTTTATTATCTCATTAATCTTGTAGGACTCAGCGTAAGTAGATGGGGCAAAGGTGTAACCTCTCCAGTACTGCAAGCCAAACACCAAGTGAAGATAGGGATCCTGTATTTCTTCTTAACTGGGCTTTCTTCTTCAGGAGTTCCCATCCTGCTGAGTCAATGGCTTAGGGTGAATAATTTACTGTAAGTCCATTTAGCATTTAGTCCAGCACAATAGTCCTAGTCTGGTCTTAAAAATAAGATGGTTATCTAATGAAGCTGCTTCGATCGTACAAAATATGTCAGAATTCTGTCTTATCTTCAAGAAGACTTAATACTTGGGGAAAGGAAAATTCAGATGATGTAATGATTACTGTTCATTGTCTATTTGAATGGATTTGGAACCACCTAGAAAATATACATCTGGACATATAATTTAGGATGCTTCCAGACATGTTTATATCAAAAGACTTAATCACTTGATGGAATTAGGTCCTGAAGTGAATTTCAAAACAAGTCATCTAAGAGCCAGCCACTATCTTTCGCAGCTTCCTAGCTGAAGACACTGTGTGATGACCTCCCTCACGCTCCTGCCTCCAAGGGCTGGAGATTTTCCTGAATCTTCTATCGTTCATTTGCTCTGATGGCAAAGAGGAAAGAAACTGAGGCAGGTTTCGCTTTAGCAACAAGCACAATTACTTTAGTGGCAACCTTTGGAAGCTGATGCAAAAAGAAAATGTAGGCGTTCCAGGGTATCGTCGCAAGGGAAGTTATTGGGGAACAAAAAGGAAAAGACTAGGTCAGGGGAAACTTTCAGATTTCCAATGTGACACTTTCACATGATAAGATGGAATAAAGGAAGACCCAGAGCAAAGCTTCAGTTCTGGTCTGACGGAGGTGTTCCTGATATGATCGGAGAGCAAGCTCTCGAGGAGTGGTCATCAGAAGGCTGTCACCTGCGCTGAAGTGACCAGGTCCTAGAAAGCTTTCTACATTGCCTTGCTGTAGAAGATTACCAGTCAAAGTGCATGCTACCTAAGGCATTGCGGGCTTGTCAGCTAACTGCTCTGCTTGCAGCTGAATGAAGAGCTCCTTCTTGAAGGGAGATCAAAGTAAGTGTCTTCCATGACTTGCACAATATTTTGCCCTTTTGGGTTTGTATTAATCTTTGCCTTCAGTTATAATATTGAAATACGCTCATGAGAAATTCCAGGCAACTGAACGCTCTAGTTGTTTAAACGTGTGAGTATTTGAGTCTCCTGGAGGTCTTATTAAACATGTGTTGCTGGGTCTACACCCAGGTTTCTGGTTCAGGAAGTCTGGGATGACGCCCGAGATGATGGCTTATAACATTAGTTCTAAGGAGGTGTTAATGTGGCAGGTCTCAGGATTCCACCTTAAGAATTATTTGAGCAAAGCATGGAAAAGAACCAGGCACAGCTAATAGACAGGGCACGGCTAAGTGCAATTTCTCCTTTTTTTCCTGGAAAGTTTTATTTCGCTTTCAATTACTTCCTAAGAAATTGGTCATCAGTCTTCGCCATCAAAGTTCTATCTAATCCAAAGAGAGTCGGTCCAAGTGCTTAGATATCAAGATGAAAGGGGAAAAGTCAAAATAAAAATGTTCTTGCATGGTGTATGTGTGTGGTATGTGTTTATGTATTTGTATGTGGTGTATGGGTTATCTCTATATGAATGGGTTATGTGGTATGGTTTGTCTCTATATGGTGTATGTTTAGCTATGTATTTGTGGTGTTTGAAAAGGTATATGCATGTGTGGGTTATTTGTTTATATAAGTGTGTGCTATATGTTTATATGTGTGGGTGTGATGCCTGTGGTACGGTATATGTAGTGCGATGTATAGTATATATGGTATGAATTTGTATGTATCTGTGTGTGTTTGCTGTGTTTATATGTCTGTGTATGTCATGTGCTGTGGTATAGTGTATGTATGTGGTTTGTGTTTATGTATTTGTGTGTGGTGTATGGGATATGTAGTGTGGTGTGTCTATGGGGTGCATGCTTATGTATGTATGTGTGGCATATTGGTGAGGTACATGCATGTGTGTGTTATGTGTTCATTTATGTATGTGTGATAAGGGCTGTGTGTATATGTATGTGTGGGGACATTACATTGTATGTGTTTTATGTATTTATATACATATTTTTGGTATATGTGTGTTTGTGTGATCTGTGTTGATACATGTGTGTGTGATATCTGTTTAAGTAAGTTTGTGGTATCTGTCGTAGTGGTAGTATTGTATGTGTATGTGAGTGTGCATGTGGTATGTTTTCATGTATTTGTATTGCAGTATATTTTATGTATGTAGTATGTTTATTGACATGTATGTGTTTATTGTGTATGTATGTGCATGGTGTGGTATGTATGTGTGTGTCTGTGGGAGGTTCTTTTGCTGTTTATTTAATCCTTTATGTTTTCTTATATCTTCTTTTCAGGACTTGGTAATATATGAGAATGAAAAAGACCTGGCTCAACAGTTTTTCTTTCCCAAAATGCCAGTGAAATTACTGCGTGTTTTACCCACTTCTTAACTACCCAGGGTCTGCCTGTGCTCAATGTGTGAAGTCAGAGCATGAGGTCACCATGTCTCCACACAGGAACCCAGCACACACCATTCCTCTGCTCTCATCTTTCTGAAAACCAGGACTCTTTGTTCTTCTGGGTGGGTGGCCTCAGGGGAGGTCATTAAGTCTTAATGACCTTTGCATCCGGGAGAGAGTGTGCTCTGCCTGCCTGTCAGACTGGGGCCCTGGCTGCCTCCTTTCTCATCCATAAAGACAGTCCTGGGCTGTGTGAGCCGTTTCTTGAAAGGGAAAGAGTGATGGAACGCACCTGCGCATGATTCAGTTCCGCCCTGGCAGCCCTCTCCTCACCAAGGAGGTGCCACAATAACACTTACTGGACTTCCAAAGTCCCGGCTCGGATTCCGACACTTGAGCAATGCCAGTGGTTTCGGGATTCCTTCTGAATATTGTTGGTTGAGCCATTTTTCATCCAGAAAATATCCTGCAGATTGCTGTAGGTTGAAGTACCAGTTGGGAGCTGGATAAAAGCTTACAAGGAGAAACCAGCCGATTATGTCAGGCAACTGGGGTCACGGAAAAAGCCCCAAGAGATGCATCACTTTAAAGGCAATTAGTATTACTTTTTGTGAATTTCATAGGTGAGGGCTGTAGTTGCATCATCGAAATGCATTCTGTAGAAGTTGATCATAGCCCGGAATCTGCCACTCACTGAACAGAAGCTTCTTCTTGAGCTATTTCCATCCCATGTCAGAAGGACCAAGTGACATTTCTGTCACAGGGCACATTCAAAGTGAAGATATAAGTGAACGTATTTCGGCAATATATCACATGTGATGTGCCTTGTATCACACATCATGCCTCACCGTAATACCACATCATCTGTGTTCTACCCAGTCCTAGTTTTACCGTTCATATCTCCCGTTCTATTAGAAGATACAGATTCCTTCCTCAGATAGACTGAATGCAAGAGTGAATGTGGAGTCTGGGAAGATGACTCAGTAGGCAAAGGGCTTGATAAATAAGCAGGAGGGCCTGAGTTCAAATCCTAATACCAACTAATACAAAAACCAGAGGTGTATCTTCAGCATTTGGGGTATAAAGATAGTCAGATCTCTAGAGCTAGCTAACCTCCCAAGAGAGCCAAACTGGTGAGCCAACAGCTCAAGTGAGATACCCTTTCTTCAAACTCACGCAGAAAGGGCTGGAGTCATGGCTCAGTGGTTAAGAGCTCTTGAAGAGGACACAGGTTTAGTACACAGCACCCACATGGTGGCTTGCAGTGATGAATAACTCCAATTAATGGGAATCCAGCGCCATTTTCTGACCTCTACAGGCAACGGACCCACGTGGTACACATACATACGCATGCCTAAAGGCAAACCAGCTACAGACACAACATAAACATTTAAAAAGCTTTAAAATAAATCAGAAGACTATCCTTAACATCAGCTTCTAAGCTCCACAGGTGCAAGCGCTCTCTCTCTCTCTCTCTCTCTCTCTCTCTCTCTCTCCCCCCCCTCTCTCTCTCACACACACACACACACAGACTATGTGGACATTATTGAAAAGCCAAAATATGGAGATCTGAAATAGTGCTCTTCCATGACTAATGATTTTTTAATCTTTTGGCTTCATTGGTTTCTGGCTCCATATTTCTTCTCTTTTGCCCATAACGTCATATATAAATATATTTAAGAAATATTACTCAGTCAATTGAACACTCTGTTGTTGTCCATTCTGTCCTTAGATGGGTAAGCTTTGTGCACCAGCTGTGCAAATATACCCACTACACCTCCACCAACTCCTGACCCTCCCCAAACCTTTAGAAGCATTCAGAGCGCAAGACTCTGAATTGTCTGCCTGCCTACTCTAGCCTGCTAGCCTTCTCTCTAACCTGAACCTAAAGCTACCTAGGTCAGACGCACTTTGCTTCACTCTGTGCTCTTTCCCTGTGGCTCGTTGATGCAAAAGTCCCTTCCTTTCTGCCATCTTGTCATTGCCTGTACCTCCCTCCTTTCCTGCTTCACGTTTCCCCACACCAGAATGCTTTCTATCTGGCTAGTATCAAGTGACCCCTTGCATTTCCTCTCAGGTATCACTTCCACGGAAACCTGTCCCCAAATTCCCAGTAAAATGCATGTCTCTCTTGATGTGCTCAGATAACCTGCTTTGTACTAACCACTGCTGCTATCCATTAACTTTCTCCTGCCTTTTCCAATGTACTGACAATTAGAGCCCTGCTGCTTACCTTGAATGTCCAGGAACAGAATGGGGGACTTCTGGGTACACTGTGTGGTCACTGACTCTAGTTTATATTTAGAATGTGTTTTTAAAGCTAAAAGAGAAAAGCATCTTCTCTAGTTGACTGTTCTGGTTAGCAATCCTTAATTGCTATGAGCTATTACCTATTTTATGTTTCCCTCAAACTTAATAAGTTAAATATTAACCCCTGCAATTAATGTCATGTTTTGTAACCTCTATATATTTTTATATAATTATCTAACTAAAAGATTCAATTTTCTAACTGGTTGAAGTCATTAAAATTAGTTTATAAATATTTTTAAATAAAACAGGTGCATACCTTAATTCTATTACTTCTCACAAGAAATTGGGAAAACATTCAAATGCTTTCTATCTAAAAACATGATAGTTTCAAAGTCACGTGATTATGATAATGACCAGAAACAGACATGAGTATGAACCACTGAAGCTAGTATTCCCATGAATTAGATGTCAACACATGTCCATCTTCCTCTTCAACCAAGAACTTTCCCCACCAGAGGGAAATCCACACCCTTCCCTTTCTTCATTTATGAGTTAGAGTTGCAGAGCTTTGCTTATTAGTAGGGCAAAGTGCTTCTGTTAATTGCCACCACCAGCTTGAAATCCTTCCAATTTGCAAAGGAGTCAATATGTCACTTCCCGGAGAAAGTTCCAAATCAAACCATTTTTATTATCACTCTTTCAGACGCACATGTAAAGTTGTACATTGTGGGTAATTTCAATGAGCAAATACCCAGTTTTCATCAAAGACTACAGAAATAGAAGGGGGTGGAAGACCGTGTGCCAGCTGCAGAGAGCAGGCTGCTGTGTTACAGGTGAAAAGCCCCATGCTTTTGTTTCCTTGAGACATCAAGGGAAGGGGCCATGGAGTATTTATTTGTTTTGTGGTAACCTCTCAGATGTACTGCATCTGCTGTGCTGTCGGAGATGTGGGGCTCCCTTGTGATGACTCTCCGCCTGCCTCAGACAACAGACTTGTTTGTATTTCTTGGCTTTGATCTCTCCCTGGTATCTAAATGAAGCCTTTCTGGTGCCTTCGAAGCTAAGAATTTTGTTAGCTCTCAGTCACAAGATGGCTCTGCTCCTGCCTTCACCCAGCAGTGGGGAGTGGGGCAGGCCCATCCTTGAATCCACTCTAATACCTTTAGTTACAGCGTGGCTGGGAGCCAAGAAGCATAGCAAACTTACCAAGAACAAATGCGGTGTGCAAGAGAGGGCCTTCTCAGGTCTCTGGAATAAGTTTCAACTTGTCAAGGTGTCTGAAACTAGAACTTAGTAGTTGAAATCTGGGCTAGACGGGGGGAGACAAGGTCATAGGAACAATCAGCATCCTTTCAAGAATACATAGCAGTTTGGCGAAAGGTACAAATGCCGGGTTCAGATCACCAGGGCCACGAAAAATGAATTATCATTGGTGATAAATTCAGTGCGTTGTCACTTTTTCAAGCATTAGAGTTTTTATCACTCTGACAATACTCAAGAGAAACAAGAGAATCTACTGTGTCTCTCAATATTAGACGTAACAATACGTAGTCAGTTGGATGCACTGGCTTCAGGTCCGGGGCTGAAGGGTGTGGGGGAACAGAGTTGTTCAGAGAGACCAACAGAGAGGAAGCAGAGAAATCTATTTCTGCTACCAAGTAGGCTCCAGAAGTTTCCATCATTTCCCTATATGGCCATATGAATGCCCACCAACGTATGAATGGATAATGAAATGGGATATTATTCAGCTGTATAGAATTAAACTGTGAAATTTGCAGGAAAATGGATAGGTCTAGAAAGTGTAATATTAAGCAAGATGATTGTCCTGCAACCTGGCTATGTGGTGATCTCTATGGCCCACATTGCCAACAAAGGCCACAAGAAGCTCTGCCTCTGGATTGCCACCTGTGGCCGTGCTGGAGTCTATGAGATATGTGCTGGTACCTTATCAACCTCTGTGGCCTGCACTGCCTTCTGTAGCCATGGCATCATCCAGACGGAAGGTAATGAAGATGCCTGGGGTCTGGATTCCAGCACAGGAAAGTTGACCCTGTCCCTTATAGGAAAACGGCCCCACACACACTTCGCAAAGCTTGCCTCACCTCTCAACATGGGCCTTGGAGAGCTGGCACTTTCTCTCACCTGAGAGGAGTGGTCCCAGCAACCTGGACTAACCAAGCTATGCAGATCATGTTATTCAGATCAGGATAATTCCTGAAGTGGCTATGTCCTTAGGCACCTACTTGGTCACGTGCTGCAGCCCTAACCTCAAGTATTCTCATGGTCTTTGGTGGTAGCAGGAACTACAGACATTAACACCAACCAAGGCTGCAATATGGCCACAGACCCAGAGGTAACCCTTGACTACAGCCCAATTCTGGATGACACCATGTCTCGGGTAGCAAGCAGGCATCCCACATCATCCGGTTCCTCATGACCTCTTCCAATCCATCTCTCTCCATAGGGCACGAACCTTTTCCTGCCCTCCCTTTTCCTTTCCCATCCCACCATATATTTGCTCACCTTAATGGTGCCCTGAGCGGGTGTGTGCAAGTTCATCTCTGGCTGCTCTGTTTTAATGGCACCAAAGAGGCCTCTAACTTCTTCCTACCTGCTCAGAGCAAACTGCCCTGAGTGGATATGTGCCTGGTTTTATTATTTTTTTTATTTTTTATTTTTGGTGGGGTTTTGGTAGGGTACTTTGCTTTCTTGGTTTGGGGGAGATTTATTATTTTATTGGGTTTTTGTTTTGTTTTGAGAAAGAACACAAGGTTGCATATATAGGGAAGGAGAGGCTCAAATTTCTTTGGGGAGGGAAACAATATGATCAAAACATATTCAAATTTTAAAAATTAAATAATAAAAAAATACATTGAAAATTGACGTTGAGAAAACTAAATCTAGGATCAGTTTATTACTGTTTTCATTTAAAAATAATGTAATTATATTTTCCCTGCTGCTCAAGTGTATAACCTCAAGTTGGATGTGTGTAGCACCACTTTATAAAAATGCTTTGATGGGAAAATAGGCGTGTGGTTTCAACAGAAGACACAGAAGAGGTGGCAGTGACTTGAGCCCTTATGGATGCATGTGGAGATACGCTGTACTTTCAAATGATGATAACACAGCAGGAAAAGACATGGCCTGTACCAAGGCTAATTCATCTAGCTTCTCTGTAAGGAGAGAATGTCTGGTTCAGAATGATTGCTTTGTCCCTTAGAAGCCAAGAGCGGTAACAAGAGCATATTATATTGTTAGATTTGGGGAAGAGTTGAACATTTTAGAGCAACACTTATGTATAATCTTTTGAGGAATGGGATAGGCATCATGAAGGACAACAGGATGGAAACCCTGCTTCTGTGTTCTTAGTAGAAAACAAGATGTTTGAGGGGTAAGGAGGATGTGTTCAGTGACAGAGAGACCAAAGATCTGCGTACGGATGTTCGGTAAGGATGTTCAGTTAGGGATGAGGAACGCTCTGGCTCCACAGTGAAATTGAAGAGCCACTTCATCCTCACTGGCTTTTCAAGTTTATCTTGACATGCACAGCTTTTATAATGACTGTGTCCCCTACCATATGTCACATGAAATGCCACCTCAGGGGCAGACATCCTATTCTATCATGACTTCATCCCACACAGAACAATCCAATTTTCTTATTTCCAGTGAGTTTTTGGCAAATGTCTACAGGGAGCGTTCGTAGATCAGACTTCTACATGTTGACTTGGCTGTCTTCCATGTATGGCATTGAGGAAAAGGTGTGACTAGCTATACTTTGTGGATATGACGGTATTAACAAACCCAAATAACAGAACTGGAATTCATAAATGATTTCCCAGAAGAATCATGGCTACAGTATCCTAACCTCAAAGAACTAGACCCCGGCATGCCATGCTTTGCCCCAAACTCTTCATTCCCCTCTAAGAGCCTCATACCAGCTGGAGAAGCAGGCAGGATTCTGACATAGTACAGACCCCCAGTGAATTTGAATTTCCTTTCTTCAGAGTTTGGCAAGGAAGTTAGAGAGTATTTCCATGAAGACAACACAAAAAAAGCAATGTTGCAAATGTGCACATGCACACACCCCCACATGCATAGGCACACACAAAGTCACACCTACACATCAGCAGTGTAGGCTATAGATTAAGTATTTTTTTAAAAAAATATGTCTCTCTTCAATTTCTGTATCTTCAAGACTTGCACTTTTGGACATGTATTTTTATTTTAAAGGATTTGCATTTCAAATCACTGAAGTCACTTTCTTTACAGTTAGGACATTTTTAGGAGGAAGAATGCTTATCGGAGCCCATACTTCCCAGCTTTGGACAGTGATTCAAGGCAATGGCACTCGGTGATTCTGACATTATTCTCTGAATGCCGTGACCTATACGTCAAAGCAAGTGGATGCTCGTGGACTTTTCTTGTCTTTGAAAAGTAATTCTCCAGGGACAAAGGGGCTCTTTTACTGGGCAGTAATGACAGCCACGAGGTGGGAGCCATAAACCAGACAAGCCTGGGCAGTTGCATGCTGACATTTTTCATTCCTAATATCCCACAAGTATTTCGGCTTCAACAGAGCCTCTGTGCAAATGAAAAGGAACGTTTTTGTTTCTAAATTTTGTTATATTATGTTTGAAAATTCCTACCAGTCTTCCAATTACCCACTTGAAGATAGCCTGGCAAGCTATTTTTTTCTCGCCACCTTTATGTCCTCCCTCTTTACGTGCAGAGTGGAACACGAATAGATAGATGGTCTGCTTCCAGTAGATGAATTAACTTGGTACCTCTTCCTTCTCCCAGCCTGGTAGTCTCTGAGCTTAGAAACCTCAGCCCTAATTGTTCAGGCTGACCTGCCCACATCTAGTCCCTGATGGCCAGCATAGCCTGAAGACAAAAATTGAAAATAGGGGGTGTGGAGGAAAGTGGGGACAACGTTTGTAAACACAAAAGCCCTGTTAGGGAAGAGAAGAATAAGTAGTTTGCACAAAGAGGAATTGGGATATGGAGGTGGAGAAGGTCAAGGGTCAGCATTGGCCGGAGTTAAAAGCTCCATAAAGTACTAGGAAAGCAAACACATAGCACACATTTTCTTGGGGCCGTGCTAGCAGGAGAAGCCAGCAATGTTGGGTCATGCCTGTGACAATCTCACTGCTTCCATTTCTTGGTTGTGGTGTTCGTGTGTTTTCTGTTGTATGTTTTCATTTTGAGATACTTTTTAAAACCACCATCCTCTGCTTCCCCATTGCTCCCACTTTCCTTGCCACTACCAAGCAAGCTGTCCATATTCTTTGGTGCAAAATTTCATTCATCTACCTACTCTATCCTATTCCTTCCTACTTCCTCTCTTTCTGTCTCGTTCTGTCCTTTTCTACCTCGTTTATGTATTCACAAATACACAAATAGCAACTGCTACGGAATCACAGTCTGGAGCCAACTTCTCAACTTGTCACTGCATCATTTTTTTTTCCTGGGGATTTTGTTTGTTTTCTAGGTTGCATTTGAATTAGACATTTCTCCCTTCCCTTTCTTCCAGGCAAATCCTCCCATGTACCCATCTCTGCTCAGCTTCAAAATCATGGTCTCTTCTTTCATCGATTACATGTTTAAGGATATGAAATTTTCACCTTTATGTTTAGAAATTTTAAGATCTTGTTTAAAAACTACTTACACAGATAGAGATTTTATCCTGTCCCCATTTTCTACCTTTCCCACCTAGATCTGCATTCTTTCTGGATTTATTTATTTGTAAGTTCTTTGGGCGCAAGGCAAAAACCAGTCTATCCATGCTGAGTGTTCATTTGGGGCCCTTTATCGATCCTCTATTGTATCTCATGTTTGGTTTGCCTGTCTTTACTACAACCTGACTTTGTTATTCCTTCCTGTGGGTCAATTGTGCGCTGTGTGCCTTTGTTCTTTACTTCGAAGTGTTATCAGACAGTTCTTTCTATTTCCTTAAAAGTCTAGAATAATCTTGCAAAAGCTAATAAAAATAAAGTTTTATTTCTTTTAAGTTAAGTTGAAGCCAGCCAAGAAATGGTTTTCAGAACTGAGTTCATCAATATGAGGCTTCAACCACTTGCACATGACTGATCACATAATTTTCAAGCATTCCAAATTTCTTCTAGATTTAATTCATGTCTTTAAATAATGAATTTATGCCCATAATTGTTTTCTCATAGCCTAGTTAGTTTAGGCTTTTCTGATAAAACAAAATTTGTCATTTTACATTATGTGTATTCCCTTTGAGCTAACTGTTGCTATGTAGAAGCGAAATTCATCAGATTCACTAATTCTTAGCTTATGGGTTGAGTTTAAAATGCCCGAATTGTGTATATTCGTAGTGGTTTATAGGGCAATTAATATCAATATGTTTCACAGATATCATTTAGAGATATGCAGTGAGAACATTTAAAATCCTTCATTCTGAAGTATAAAATACAGCACTTATTACTTTTATCCTTAGTAGTGTTTTACATTTGAATGGCTAAATCAATTCTTGTCTATTTAAAACTGTATATGCTTTAGCAATAATGTTCACATCCTTCCAGCTGGTCTTACCTCCAGTTCTTGTAAATCACCATTCTTCCCCGTTTCTATGAGTCAGATACTTTCACGTTCCACGTCTGAGTGAGATACTTTCTTTTTGCATACCTCTCTTATTTGACTGGACATGAAGTCCTTTGATTTGTCAATACTAAGATCTTTATCCTTTTGTGATCAAGTAGTATGATTCTGTAGACAATACAGAAGCAGATAGATAGACAGGCATATGATAGATAGATGGATGGATAGATAGATAGATAGATAGATAGATAGATAGATAGATAGATAAATAGTTGATAATAAATTGATAGATAAATCTCACGTTTTCCTTACCCAGACATTCGCTGATGGACACTTCAATTAATTTTAATCATGGATAGTCTGAATAATGCTACAATGTATTTGAAAATGTATTTTTCACTTTTATATGTAGATTGAATTTCTTTTGAATATTTGTCCAGTGCTAAAATTGCTGGATTAGGTGGTAATTACATTTTGCTATGCTTTAAGATTCTCCATACTGCTTATATTTGTCATGTACTGGAAACATTGGATTATGAAGTAACTATATTTTAAAAAAGTTTAAAAACCCTTCATACTGGTCATAATAATTTGTATTTGCACAAAACCTGTAAAAGTATTCCCTCTTCGTCCAATCTGTATAAACATTAGCTGTCTCTTATCCTTTTGATAATAGCCCTCCTATCAGGTGTTACTGCTGAATGTCAAAGCTAGTTTGATGTCAAAGTAAAGAAAACTGACTCTCCCTTTCCCAGCAGATATCAAATCCCAAATATATTTATAAATATTAGCTAACATTTCACCTGTGTGATGGTGTTAATTGTAGTACTGACAAACTCTAAAATGACCCGGCAGACAGGACTCTGAGCATACCTGTCAGGGACGGTTGATTGATATGGGAAGCGTCATATTAATTGTAGGTGGGGCTGTACCCTGGACTGTATGAAATGAACAAGCAAGCTTAGCAATGGTTATCGTTCTTTGTTCCCCTTTATCTGCCTGTGAACACATGAGAATTGGCTGCTTCATGCTCCTGCCGCTGAGATTTCCCTATGATGATAGACTAGAACCGAGAGCCAAGAAAAGCGCTACACATTCTCACCTCCTTTAAGTTGCTCTGTCAGGGCATTTCATCACTCCGGGAAAGCAGCTAAGACCACCTGCTACTAGAGTTCTGCAAAAGATGATACTCAGAGAGCTGGGCTTTTCATCCTTTACTTGGTTTGTGTGTCTACTTTAAAATTACTGATTACCTCATTTTAAATAGAAAAATTGAATCTCTTTGTGGCTATTTTAAGAGCTAACTTAGAAAACTCATTATGAAAATACACATACCATTAATGCCGTTGCCTGATGATTTATAGGTAATGTTTGGCTGGCTCAAGGAAGGCAATATGGCTAAGCTTGTATTCTTTTCATGGATGTATTTTAGTCACAGATTCCAGCAACCCATCCAACACCAAATCACAGAAAGATGTTTTGTTTGGTTTTTGCCTAAGCCACCTGAGTCACCATATTTTGTAGGAAACAGCAAGAATTCTACTTTCTGAATAAGCATTAGCCCCTTAAAAAGTCTCAAAAAATTTCTTTAACTTTTGTGTTGTAACTAATTTTTTATGATTTCAAATTCTCTTTCTGTGATTTGGATATAGTGTCTCATGAAAACCATCTCATCAAATTTTGCTAAGGTGCTATATAAAGTTGTTTCTAGAAAATTTAAATTTTTCTTTCTAAAACAGAAACTTTTTAAAGTGATATCATTGCCAATATTTTTCTTGTTGTGCTAATTTATGTAATAATTCAAGAAGTATAGAATATTTTAAGCATTGAGGTAGATGTTGGAAACAAATCGGGAAATTTAATTTATCAAGGTAGGCATACAGAATTTTGTATAACAGGTAGTAACTGAGTTCATACTTTCAAAATGAAAATATCAGTAGATGATAAAGTGGAGATCAGACCCTGTGGTATAACCAACATATTGAAACAAAGGCTAGAAAGTCAGGGTCATGAGAGCTCTAAAGTCCCAGAGCCAGAGGAAAAACGACATAGCAGTGACTCAGAGGCCGGGGTTAAAACCAACTGAAAACACCTTTCTGGTTTTCAGTATTGGATGGGGCGACAAGAACAGAGAGAATTATGAGGCTGTGTTGACCTTAACAAGATTTGGACTCTTCATCCCCCAAGCAATGGAAGCTGAGTTATTTTACATGCTATCATACTTTCATGTTGAAAAGGTCCCTACAGCTAGGACAAAAAACCAGAAAGCACACGGGTGGATGTCAGTGGAGCATTGAAGAAAGAAACGGATGCTAATTTGCAACAAGATTCATGTGTCAAAGAGAGGAATGGAGAAACTCACGATACACTTGTGACGTAAAGTTAAAGCCTCTACTTGATAAGAGAAACTGTTATAAAGTTTTGATAAGAAGATTTGTTTTGTTAAAACTTAAGGCTGATTGATTCTTTAGTATTCTACATAATAAGCATTGGCTTTTAGGTACCAACTCGCTCCCAAATAATGACATGGAGATTTATTATGTTTTTTATGCTCTGCCTACCTTGGCTCATTTCTGGCTAGGTCTGTTAATTTAAATTAACCTGTTTTTCTTTATCCACTTTTGCCTCAGGCCTTCTTTCCTTCCTTCCTCCTTTCTTTCTTTTTTCTATCTTACTTTTCTTTTTCTTCTTGAGTCTAGATTTATCCTATTTATTTTGTCTGCCTGACAGCCCCACCTATCCTTTTCTCTGTCCAGATATTGGCAGTTCAGCTCTTAGACCAATCAGGTGCCTTATGCAGACAAGGCGAAACAGCAACACATCTTTAAACATAATTAAGCAAATTCAGCATAAACAAAAATAACACACCATTACACAGTTAAACTAACATTCTATATTATGAACAAATGTAACACATCTTTACCTAGTTAAATTAATAATCCATAACAAATCTATAGTGGAGAAATGCAAACATGAGAGGTCTAAATTAGAAGAATTTAAGTCTTCCAGGTCAATTAAGACAAGTGGAGCTACTGTGTTCATATAGCTTAGCAGGAAACCATGTAGTTTAATAAGAAATCATGCATAATGGGGACACAAAAATTGAATTCTCATTATTCTTTCACTTTTTAAAAATGACTTTATACTCAATTTGTTTTATTTTAAATTCAACACTGTGTAGATAGATGGTCTCATGAAATTTTTATAACTTTTTGATGAAACCTGGTACTGATTGTCTCTGGCTCAACTATTTGAAGATGTGTGTTCTGAGAATTTCTAATTCACAATAATCCAAAGAACTAATTCAAAACGAATACTCCTGGACTTCCCTGTAAAATTGCTAAATCAACTCAGCAGCAGTGGGGCCAGGAATCTGTTTCATAAACTATAAAGATGTCTCTTTTCTGGAGTCAAGTGTGAGAGCCACCAAGCACAGCCTGAGAGATTGCACTGACTTTATGAACTGGTAGTTTGTCTTGGCTGCAACCATCTAGTTGGTGGATACTTAGTCTTCACTCTGATGCCAGGTTGATTTGCCCTTTATGTTGAAGCATTAGGTCATCCTTCATTATTTTGTAAAATGTTCACAAAAGTAAAAAGGAATTCAGTACTAATGTGAGTGATTTCTTAAGCCTTTTCTTATATTGGAAGCAGATGTGTGTAAAAACCACTGCCTGTGGACATGTTTAATACTGCAAGGGCTTTTTATTTTGTTATTTTGAGTTGTATTAGTTGATTGTATTAATTTATTGAGCTTCTCATCTTTGTTTTATGTTGTACATATTCTATTTTTAATGCGGATGAATATGAGAAAATGCCATTTACTCTACATCTTTCATGAACAGTGCAGAATATAGAAGACTTGGAAAAAGCCAGGGTTTGTTCCACACTTAATACGAATGGGTGAGTGCAGCCAGAACTCTCCACCTCTGGCTCAAGAAAAAATTAAGTGCCCCTTATTTCTCAGGCACAAATTATGTGATACATTTTTTTCTTCCCACTATCCAGTAGTGGAAAACACAGGAGAAATGCAGATCTTCAGTCTAAGTCCACCCCTAAAATTAAAACAAAGAATGGCAAATATAATGATTACTGAAACAAAATTTCAGCAAATTGACCAACACAAAGAACATTGGCTATAGCAGACACATTAACAAAAAGTCTACAAACTAGACAGTGGATTCCAAGAATGGAATGGAAGAATGTAAGCAATTCAAAAGCAAAAAGTACTTTAAAAATAAAGCTGGGCAGTGGTGGTGCATGTCTTTAATCCCAGAATTCAGGAGGCAGAGGCAGGTGGATCTCTGTGAGTTTGAGGCCAGCCTGGGCTACAAGAGCTAGTTCCAGAACAGTTTCCCAAAGCTACAGAGAAACCCTGTCTCAAAAACCAAAAAGATTATTATTTTTAAATTGTGTCTAAATTTTTGATTAAGTAGAAGTTAAAAGGGACAAAACCAATTAGAGATTTTTTTTGAAAAACCTAATAACTATTTTAAAAATAGAATGAGTGGCTGGGTGTGGTGACTCATTCCTTTTCTTAATAGGGCAGGTTGTCTGCTTATTTGTATCAGCTATGAGTAGTCGGCCATGTTTGCACTGGGTGTGAATCTCCTCATGTGGAGTGGAGCTTATGTCCAATTAAATGGCCGTTGGTTACTCCCAAGACATAAGTGCCTCTATTGCACTCCTGGGGTTGTCTTGCCCTGCTGCTCATTGTGGTTGGTGAGGTTTGCAGCTGGGTGCAATGGTTGGCTGTTTTTCTCCCTTGGAAGCATATAAACCTTGTATTGTTAAACTTTTATATTCCATATATATTTCTAATTGTATGAATTCGCCTTAGAGTCCTTGTGCCTATATTCTGACTCTTTTCAATAAAATGACACCCTCCTACGAGACAAGGGATGTGTTCTGTGCTGCTCAGGAGAGAAACTTGGCTGCTAAAGCACAGCTTACCATGTGGTAAGTGCTCAATAAATATTGATTGAAGAAGTGAACCTCATTTAACTGATTTATGGTGTCTAAGACAGGCTCTGTTGCCAACATGAATCATTCCTTTCTCGTGAATATGTGCTTCCCTTTCTTCTTCCCCGTTTTGAAATGTCATTTCCCACGACTATGGCCTTTCATTCTGAAATGGGTGTTAGAATGAAATGTGAAACAGACGATTGTTCCTAGAAGTAAGGGTATCAGCATTACAAGATGTGTGATGGAAGTCAATAGGAAATTCTTTTATCATAATATATTTCATTGCAAAGCAGTCCTTACGAAAGAAGAATTGAAAGATTTCTCAGAAATTCAAATGAGCACAACTTTAGAGACACTAATTTCTTGCTTTATTATTCAAAAATATTCAAAAGTGAAAATACTGATTTTATGTTCCCAAAGCATCAAAAATTTAAAACAATTCAATGACTTGGAGTGTCGCCTTGGATTCCAATGGTGTTTTTTTTTTATACTTTTTTATTAAAAATTTCCACCTCCTCCCATTTCCCTCNTTCTAATTGTATGAATTCGCCTTATAGTCCTTGTGCCTATATTCTGACTCTTTTCAATAAAATGACACCCTCCTATGAGACAAGGGATGTGTTCTGTGCAGCTCAGGAGAGAAACTTGGCTGCTAAAGCACAGCTTACCATGTGGTAAGTGCTCAATAAATATTGATTGAAGAAGTGAACCTCATTTAACTGATTTATGGTGTCTAAGACAGGCTCTGTTGCCAACATGAATCATTCCTTTCTCGTGAATATGTGCTTCCCTTTCTTCTTCCCCGTTTTGAAATGTCATTTCCCACGACTATGGCCTTTCATTCTGAAATGGGTGTTAGAATGAAATGTGAAACAGACGATTGTTCCTAGAAGTAAGGGTATCAGCATTACAAGATGTGTGATGGAAGTCAATAGGAAATTCTTTTATCATAATATATTTCATTGCAAAGCAGTCCTTACGAAAGAAGAATTGAAAGATTTCTCAGAAATTCAAATGAGCACAACTTTAGAGACACTAATTTCTTGCTTTATTATTCAAAAATATTCAAAAGTGAAAATACTGATTTTATGTTCCCAAAGCATCAAAAATTTAAAACAATTCAATGACTTGGAGTGTCGCCTTGGATTCCAATGGTGTTTTTTTTTTATACTTTTTTATTAAAAATTTCCACCTCCTCCCATTTCCCTC
>LOEQ01007592.1:36970-48048 GCA_001685075.1 Bramus lutescens | reverse complement strand
TACATGCAGGCAGAATGTTGTATATATAATAAATAAATAAATCTTTAAAAAAAAGATTTATAATCTGTCATCTCAATTTCTAATTTAATGATCTAGAAAAAGGCAAAAACCTAAAATACACAAGAAAGAAAAGGTAAAAATGAAATAATTCAATAGAAAATGAATTATTTTCTATTCAGCAACTAAAAGAAATTTAAAAATAGTGATATTTAAAAATTGGTTCTTTTAAAAGAGTAAGAAAGATTGGCAGTGGTGGTACACACCTTTAATCCCAGCACTTGAGAGGCAGAGGCAGGCGGAATTCAAAGTCAGCTTGGTCTACAACACAGTAAGTTCCAGGTAGGTTGCTTACAGAGAGAAACCCAGTCTCAAAAAACCAAGAGAGAAGAAAGAGAGGAAAAAAGAGATAAGTTGATAAATGATCAAAATAATGAGTGAAAGAGAACACATCACTACAGCTCTAACAGGTATTGAAAGAAAACAAGACATTAAACATTTGAAATCATCCAACCTACCTCTTCAAAGGAGTACTTTTCTACAGTGTGAAGAGCATCTTGTGTCTCATTCCATCCTCCAATAGAATAGATGCAGTCATTGAGTGTTGCCACCCCGAGATATGCTCTTCTGGTCCCCATAGGAGGAAGTGGAGACCAACGCTTAGAAAGAGGATCATAAACTTCAAAAGAACGAAGCTCCAGTCCCTCATTGCTGATTCCTCCAATAACATAAATTAAACCTGAAGAACGGAAGATTTGGGCTCAGTTTCTATTCAAAAGGTAAAGGCCAACCATGTTGGCAATGCTTTTGATCCCAGGACTCAAGAGGCAGAGTCAGTCACATCTCTCTAAGTTCAAGGCCAACCTGGTCTACATAGTGAGTTCCAAGACATCAGCTATAGCTACATAGTGAGACCCTGTCTTTAAAAAAATTAAAACAAACAAACAAACTGATTTTGGTACTTTCTCTCTCCTTTGGAAAAATAACTTAGATGTCATGAGAAAAAATGACAATAATAGAATACACTCAAATATATATTTTACTAAATAGCTACTTCTGAATATCTGAATTTTCCCTATTTTTTTTAATAAAACACACAAATAAAAATTTTGTGTATTGTCTATGGCTTTCTAAACCAAAGATGGTACAAAACCAATTTGGATACTTACTAGTGGCTACAATGTTGTAGAATATTAATTTAAGATGTGTTGCATTTGTCTATGCTGTAGAATATTTGTTTCATGATGCAAAGATGTGTTGCATTATTTAATGTTGTATTTGTTTAACGCTATGAAGCTGTGTTACTTTGCCTGTCTAAAACACCTGATTGGTCTAATAAAAAACTGAAGAGCCAATAGGAGAAAGATAGGTGGGGCTGGCATGCAGAGAGAATAAATAGGAAAAAGAAATCTGGGAAGAAAAGATCAAGAAGTGAGAAAAGAAGGGGCCAGCCACTCAGCTACACAGCCAGTCATGGAGTAAGAAGTAAAGAAAGGTATATAGAGTAAAGGTAAAAGCCCAGAGTCTGAAGAAAGACAGGATAATTTAAGGTAAAAGCTGGCTAGAAACAAGCCAAGCGAATTGTGAGGCTGTCACAGAAGAAGCAAGATGTGACTGCCTCACTGAAAAAGGTACTGAGCCATGTGGCTAACATAGATAAGAATAATGGGCTAATTTATGCATGAGTTAATAAGAAGCCTGAGATACTACGCAAATCAGTTTATAACTAATGTTAAAAAAAAGAAAGAAACAAGCCAAGCTAAGGCCAGGCATTCATAAGAAAATAATAAACCTCCATGTGTATTTATTTGGGAACTTAGTGGCATGCCCCCAAAACGCAAAGAGCCAAAGAGTAAAAATAAAACAAAACAAGAAACCAACAACATTTTGGCTTCCAACGTGGTTCCATATTTCCATGTAGAATCAGGAAACTGAAAAATTAAAAAAAAAGAAAAAGGGCGTGGCTCCTTTAAGAGGTGCTTCTGTTCAGTTGGCAGGGCAAGCTAAGTAAAAAATGCTTGTGGCAGCACAGGTACCAGCTTCCTACAGCTAGGAAGGTTGAATGCAGTGTCTAGTCATGCACCTCCAACCCACACGCAAATTTTAGTCTTGGCTCTCACAAAATGATCGGCAGGCAGAGCGTAGAGGACGCAGGTATAGCTTGGCAGCTTAAAGTTTTTTTCACTGGATTAAAAAAAAAAGGCTAGAAGGTACACAGTAAAAGAAGTCCCGACAGAAAAATCTCTAAGCAGGTTCCGGTGTGTTTTACAATGTGTGTAGGCTTAAGAAAGAAAGACAGAAAAGGGGTATGGATAGTATAGGAAGAAACAAATAGCTTGAAAATAAAATAGTCTTTAAAAGAGAGAGTAAAAGAAAAAAGCCATGTGAGATGGGAAATAAATAGGGAGGCTGAATCCTCTGTTCTTGTACTGATTTTTGATTCATTTCTTTGGAGAAGCAGTTTTACTTTTGTTTCCATAGGAAACAAGAGGCTGTGAATTAGTTCCAGGTTAATATGGATGAGATTTAATAAAGGGAGACCTCCTGAAACTTGACAGGTGATATCTATCAACAGAGGTTCTAGTTGGTCTTCCTAGGACTTAGCCATTATCTCAAATTTTCTCAGGGACCTCTAAAGATGCCTCCATCCATAGCCAATAGGAAACAGTGTTGAGAAAACGATGTCTACATCCCAAGAGTAGGGTTGTGGGAGGATTTTGGTTATTATTTGGTGGGTCATGGATGTTTGTTATATTTAGGGGAATATAAGAATACAAGATAAAAAGACAACTATTAATCTCAGATATTTTGCTTTGGCTTTTTTTTTTTTTTGGTTTTTTGAAACAGGATTTCTCTGTACCTTTGGAGCCCGTCCTGGAACTAGCTCTTGTAGACCAGGTTGGCCTTGAACTCACAGAGATCCACCTGCCTCTGCCTCCCAAGTGCTGGAATTAAAGGCATGTGCCACCACTGCCCAGCGGATTTCACTTTAATAAGCATGTTTGGATTTAAAGAAGGAGAGCCACACTCCAACTCCAAAGCCAGCTTTAATCTTTAACTGGACTGGAACTACAAAAAGACCATTTGCATTATATGTCTGTAGATAACTGCAGAAATAAACATTTTGGAAGATTTATGAAATTCTATCCTGTTGAAAATGTGATATAACAATAGGCCAATTTACTTTTTCTTGAGACATTTTTTCTGTATGATTTGTCCTATTTCTTTAGATGTCTCATTTGTCCAGTAATTTTTGGATTCCTTAGCTGGATGCCTTTATTCTCCTGAAAAAACAGAAAAAACCCTTCCCAACCCTAATTTTGGGGATGTTCTCTTTTGGCAAGTTATACCCGATCAAATGAAAAGCATTTGTTAGTATTATAGGTTAGTTTAGATTAGACAGCCATGCTGTTTGATGAACTATCATTTCTTTTAATTAAGAGGTGTTTCTTGTTCAAATCAAATCTTTATCAATTTTGATGTTATCCATAGCTTTTCTTCTCCTGTCCAAACAAAAGCAAAACCCCTTCCCAACACATTTACTGGTTTCCATTTTGAGGTCAGTAGATCTTTAAAGTATACCAGCTGATTTAATTCGGTAGTTTTTTTTCTATTATCCAATGTCTCTCCACAGCTGTTGTTCCTTTCTCTTTAGAATTTAGAAATTCAGAGTTAATAAAGCATTATGCAATCTATTTCTGGGGGGGTCTTTATTATCCCTTTCTGTTTATTTAACACTATTTATTCAACTTTAAAATTTGATTTGATCTTTCTATAACTACCTGCCCTGTAGGATTGTGTGGTATACCTGTAATATGTTTTATATTATAATAAGCAAAAAATTATTTCATTTTCTTAGAGACATATGTTGGTACACTGTCTTTATTTGTGCAGGTATACACACCCATGATGGCCATAACTTCTAACAAATGTATGATTACTGATTCAGCCTTTTCTGAACTCAAAGTAGTTTCCCATTGATAATCTAAATAGATATCAATGGTGTGGTATACATATTTTAGTTTTCCAAATTCTACAAAACAGAACACGTTCAGATGCCAGATTTCATTCCTTTGAGTACCCTTTGGGTTACTTTCTGCAGGTAGTGGCGTTTGGTTGTATAAAGAACAAGTAGGACATTTCCTTATAATCTCCTTAGCATGTTGCCATTTGATGGAAAAATCTATTTTTTAAACCTTTGTTATTGACATTATGTTTTTTATGAAATTCTGAGGTCTTCAGCACATGTCCAATCAATAATTGATTGATTCTGCATTACCTTGTGCTAGAGGATCTGGCAGACAAGTATGGGATAGGATGCACTATGTAAACGGGATGATGCCTGTTCTTGATTATATCCTGTAACTGAATAAATAATGAAGTCAATTCTGTATCATCTGGTATAAATTCAGTAGTTCCAATATGCAAAATAACTCTGCATATTGTGAATTGGTAGCTGTGTAGAGAGGTTCTTTAAATTCCCTTAGCAACATGAGAATAGCATATAATTCTGACTTTTGAAGAGAATCAAAAGGGCTTTGTTCCACTTTACTTAAATTTTCTTTTTTGTAACCTGCCTTTCCTGACTTATTTGCATCAATATAGAATGTAGGAGCAGTTATTGATATGTCCCAGAAAGTGCGAGGAAGAATCCAGTTAGTTCTCTTTATAAGTTGAATTTCTTGCTTTTGGGATAGTTGTTGCTAACCTCTCCCAAAAAATTACTACAAGCCCTTTTCTAGGGTTCACTTTCTAGCCATAACTTGTCAATTTCACCATTATTTAAAGGTACTATAATTTCTGCTGGGTCAATTTCTGCTAATTGACAAAGTCTCAATTTTCCTTTAGAATTAACTCAAAGACCTTTTCTGCATAAGTTTATAAGTTTTTTACTTGGTTTATGTGGCAAAAAGATCCATTCTAAGATATTATCTTCCCTCTGCATTAAAATTCCTGTAGAGGAATGTCTGGAGGGTAATATGACCAGAGCATTGTTAAGATTCGGATCCACATGATCCACGTGCGCCTTCTGGAATTTTTTTCAACCAAAGTCAGTTCTCTCTCAGCTGATAATTCCCTGGAACAATTTAAATCCTTGTCACCATCTTAGGTTTTGTTCAAATTAATCAGATTATCAGGATCTATCGCTATAGCTGGCCATAGATGAGAAATGTCTTCTAGCAATCTTTGGAAGTCATTAAGAGTCTACAATCAATATCTCCTAATTTGCTCCTTTTGGAGTGTAATTTTTTGTAAACCTATTTTATAACCTAAATAATTAATAGAATCTCCTCCTTGCATTTTTTCAGGAGTAATTTGTAATCCCCAACAAGATAAAATTTCCTTTACTTCTTCAAACATTTTTTTCTAAAGTATATATATTTGAATTAGATAGAAAAATGTTGTTCATGTAATGGTAAGCTATAGATTCAGGAAATTGCTTATATATCATTTCCAAAGGCTGACTTACAAAATATTGGCACAGAGTGAGGCTATTTAACATTTCCTATGGGAGAATCTTCCATTGTTATCTTTTAGCAGGCTCAGAATTATTATTAGCAGGCACTGTGAAGGCAAATTTTTCTGTCTTTTTCTTGTATAGGTATAGTGAAGAAACAATCTTTTAAACTATAAGCAGCCATCCTTTGGGCAATAAAGAAGGCAAAGGAATGCCAGACTGTACACAGCCCATTGACTGAATCACCTTGTAAAGAGTTCTTAGATCTGTTACCATTCTCCATTTTCAAGATTTCTTTTTAACAAAAAATACAGGAGAATTCCAAGGGTTGGTTGATTCTTCAATATGCTGAGCATCCAGTTGCTCCTGTATCAGCTGTTCTAAAGCCTGCAATTTCCTTATTGTTAAAGGTCATTGCTCAACCCATACAGGTTTGTCTGTCAAACATTTTAAAGGTTGGGCTGTTGGTGCCTTTGAAATATCAGCAGCTGTTGTGCCATTTTTGTTGTACAAACTGAATAGCTGGTGACTGTTCTTTATAATATCTTGTAATATTTTTCCCAGAAACATACATTAATTTATAGTTTGATTCTAAGATTAGGGGAATGTTAATTTGAGTATTCCTTTGCTGTAACAAATCATGCCCCCACAAATTCATTGTTTTGTTAGCTATATATGGCTTTATTATTCCTCTCTGTCCTTCTGGTCCTACACATTCAACCCATCTTGCACTCTGCTTTAACTGAAAGAAAGTTCCAATCCCTAAAAACTGAACATTTACATCCTGAAGAGGCCAATTTAAATGCCAAGATTCTGATGTAATTATTGTTATATCTGCACCTGTGTCTAACAGACTTCAATAACAATGTCATTTATTCATATTTTAAATTTTGGTCTTTGTTCATTTAGAGAAGTTTGCTAAAATACTCCCTTTATGGTTTCTCCTGATTTTTTGTTATTTCTTCTATAGTTGTTCTATTATCCAGAGCAGTATGGTTTCTTACAATAGGCATTAGGGTTTTTTTTAATGGAAAGGAGTTTCCTTTATGATGGCAGGAAATGATTGAACTGGATTAGGCATGGGGCCTGCGAGAGGCTGCTCATGGAGTTTCCTGATGGCAAAAGACTACCATAAATATTCCTCATTGACCTACATTCATTAGTCCAATGCCTACCTTTGCCACACCTTCCACATAATCCAGAAGGGAGGGATGTTCTGAATAGATTATTCCTAGAAAAAAATTGTTTCGAGGAATGCCCTATCTACAATCCCTTTTAAGGTGACCTTGTTTGCCACAATTATAAAATTTGATATTTCAATTTTTCCTCAAACCTCTGGAAACCATCTCTCTTATTCATGTATCATCATGTCCATGAGATTCAATATTAATTATATCTCAAAACCATTCCTCCAAAGGTGCTGACCTTGTCTTTAATAGCCTAATTATCCTTTTGCAGAGAGAACTGGCATTTTCAAAAGCCAGAGATTTAATTATGATTTGTCTAGTTTCTGAATTTGGTATCATTCTATTTACTGCTGAAGTCAATCTTTGTAAGAAATTAGTAAAAGCTTCTTTGGACCTGTACAACTTTAGTAAATCACTCAATTTTCTTTCCTATTTCTCCAATTCTGTCCCAAGCATTCAAAGCTGCTGCACGGCATAAATCCAGGGTGTGGTCATCACATACAGCCTGCCTTTCTATAGTAGCGTAGTCTCCTTCTTCAAGAATTTGATCTTGGGAGATATCCCTATCTCTAGCTTTACTATGTTGTTCAATACTCTTAGCCTCTTATCTGAACCAGGTACTCCATTGTAATTGTGGACCAGGCTCTAAAACATCTTTTCCATATCTATTTAGTTGTTAGGGATAACTCTATTACAAACTGACCACAAGTCATTTGCTTCACAAAAGGTGAATGCATGCCATATGAGACTATTGCTTCCTTGACTATCCTTAAATCTAACACTGGCACAGGAGTCTAATTAGCTGTGATAGAGCCTCTGCCATTTGGCAATTCCTGTAAGGTTACTGGATATATTAAGGTTGGTTGTCTGAAGATGTTAGGCTGATTCACTCTATTGTTATAATGCAATGCTGAAACTGGCTCTCTGTTAAATTAGATTTGAATATCTATGATCTGTTTTATTAGATTTTTCTGTATCTTAGCACTCGATTAGCTAACTTTTTTAGTGATAAGAAAAAATGATAACGCTGATAATGTTTATAATTGACATTACATAAGTCCCATCTAAATTATATATCCTCTCATTTAATCATTCCATTTTTAATCTGTCTAGCATATCATCATACAGAGACCCAAATCCCTTCATTATAATGTTTTTTCTCATTTTTTAATGTAGTAAAAAAAAACCTCTCTCTTTTAACTAATTCCTCCCTTTAAGAATTCCCAAGTGTCTTACCAAATCTACTAAGGATGTTGATGAAGATGTGAGGTTTATTGCTGCTGTGTAAAAAGGCCTGACTGGATTTCAAGGCAGCTATCTAGTTTGGCAGGAGCCCAAGAAGGGGTTAAGGGAGAGCCAGCAATGCATGGTGGAGAGAGGGGGGAGGGAGGGAAGGAGGAAGAGAGGGAGGGAAGGAGAGAGAGCGTTGGTTGTCTACAAAACCACACAGGGGACTGAGAGGCTTGGGGAATAAAGGAAAAAAATCCTGGTCAGGTGGGGCTGGAGNATATGCAGCTCAGCCTGTGCCACTGGCTAAAAAGCATCAGGCAAATGGGTTTTTCATGAGTTCATACCCCAAACATTGAGCGCCAAATGTATCACGAATAATAAAAACCCTGAGACAAACATTGGGTTTAATCTGAAGATAAGAAAAGCAAAGCATCCAAGCCATTAGAGAGTACTTGCCTCTAAAAAAAATCCTCAAACTGAGATAGAACTGTCTCATCCCACCTTATATTCATTCCTCTCTAGTGCTGGTATTAAAGACATGTGACTCCCTAGGGAAAAGATCCCCCCCCCAAAAAAAACTAACCAATTACAGCCCACCATTTGGGTCATGGGTATCAAACTCAGGTTGTTAGGCTTGTCAGCAGGCATATTTACCCTCTAAGCCATTTACCTATCTGAAGTTTTTGGTTGTTTTTTTTTTTTTGAAACAGGGTTTGTCTGTGTAGACCAGGATGGCCTCCAACTCACAGAGATCCACCTGCTTCTACCTCCCAAGTATTGGATTTAAAGGCATGCATCATCATACCCAGTCTCTATCTGAAGTTTTAACTTAGTTTTCTTCATTACAGGAAAGTTATTTTAGCAATACAGAAACAAACTGTCAGTAATAATATAAGAAGTAAAAGCCAGAACATCTATATTACTATTATTAACTAACTATATTAACTAACATTAATCCTTCAATAACATATCTTATAATATATTGTGAAAATAGGGCCTCAATTAGTTTTTTAATTTACACCTATTTAGTTTGTGTGCTCATGTGTACCTGTGTGTGCATGCCATAGCCCAGGTGTGGAGCTCAGCAGACAATTTGCAGGAGGTGGTTTTCTCCTTCTACCATGTGGGTTGCAGTCATTGTGGAAGCTCCTTTAACTGCTGTGCCATCTTGTCTGCCCCTCAAACTATTTTTATACACAGAATTTTGTACACTATATAGTTATACAGCAATCTGCTTGCCTCTGCCCCCAAGTGCTGGAACTAAAGGTGTGCACCACCATACCTGGCTCCACAAAACTATTTTTTCTCATATTTTCTTTTGATTCGTTGGGTATTTCACAATATGCACTCCAATCCCACTCATTTAACAGTCCTTCTAAGTCTGCCTCGTGCATAACATAAAAAAAATTTTTACTCCTCCATATTTCCCTCCTCTCCATCACATATTCATTTGTTCTAGTGGCCTTGGGAGCTACAATGTATTAAGCAGTATATTCTTTTGCCCAAACAGCTTTATTTGCAAATGTTTTTTACAATGAGTTGTTGGTCTAGTTGAAGACCTCTAGCTTCTGGTACACCATCAACATTGGAACCTCACTGAAACTTCTTTTGGATATCTTGCTGTTGCCCTGAGTCATGGAGATCCTGTGGCTATGGGTCTGCAGCTCCTATCCTTTTGCACACTCTAGCAGATCTTAGATAGAGTAGATGGGGTGAACTAACTCCAAGCCTTGGATGTGAGCCTGGGTGGTAGCTGAGGTGGTCAGTTCAGGCCTCCATCAGGACCAACTCCTCAAGGAAGGGTCAGGGTCAGCTCTCCCATGGTTCCTGATGGTAACAAACCCTCAGACATCAACACAGACCAAGGTAGGATGGTAGGGCCATGGACCCAGCCCTTGCTGCAGCTCAGGCCCAGAAATCACTATGGTCATGACTGGCAGCACAGGTCATTCAGATTAGTATGCCCCCAGGACATCAATATGGCCTCAGGCCCAGGCCACAGGCATCTGTAGGCCTTCTCAGGTAACGTGGGTCACAGACATCAACAAAGATCCCAGCTGAGGTGGGGCCATAGACCCAGGCAAGGCCTTGGGCTGCTGCAGCACAGGGCAGACATGACTGGACCCCAAGTGGTAGCATAGACCACCCATAGTAGCCTGTTCCTCACTACCTTGGTGTCTTCAGTTCTGCTTTTCTCCACACTGCACAACCCACTCTGATTCTCCTTCTCTCCCATTTACCGACTGTATGCCTGTTGATTATAGCAGTGCTACCCGCCCATGGCCTGGATGACAGGCTTGCCTGGCTCAAAACTATTTTATTTTATTTTATGGGGGGGGCATTCTCTGTCTTGCTTTGTTGCCTGTCCTGGAACTAGCTCTTGTAGACCAGGTTGGCCTAGAACTCTGAGATCCGCCTGCCCCTGCCTCCCCAGTGCTGGGATAAAAGGCATGCACCACCACCACCCAGCCCAAATCTATTTTTTTAACATTACTTCTGTATTTTCAAAATTATTATACTAATCAAGGTCAACTCTAAGCCAACACACACATACACACATATATACCAAATGTAAATGATGAATGCAAGTAACTGAACAGAAAAAATATCTTATAAAGGCATTACCTTGCATTTCACAGCACCCAAAGTAGTAGCGAGGCACAGCCATGTTGCCAACAACTTCCCATTTATTTTCATCAGGATCAAATCGTTCAATGGTGTTGCCAATCTCAGCTCCAACCCACCCACCTGGAACAAAACAAAAAATTATCATTTCTGAGATAAAGGAACATTATTTATGACAAAGATTTTAGAAACCACCTAATCCAACTATTTCATATTACAGATAAGTCCAGAGAAAACAGAGTGATCTGTCTAAGTTGATATGAAAAATCAGGATGTAATCATAAGTAAAGTTCAGATTTGCTCATTACAGAGTAAAACAAACAGAAAAATTTAGTATAATGTGAGAAATATGAATTTTCCAAAGTTTTTTTTTAACTTTTGTAAGTTTCACTACATAACCCTGGCTATTCTGGAACCCACAAAGACCTGCCTGCATCTGCCTTCAGAGTGCTAGGATTAAAGATATAAATAACAGCCAAGAGATGATTGCTCACACCTTTAATCCAAGCACTTAGAAGGCAGAGGCAGAAGTATGTATGTATGTATGTATGTATGTATGTATGTATGTATGTATGTATGTA